>JACEGR010003761.1:0-99093 GCA_014170235.1 Listronotus bonariensis | reverse complement strand
GTTCGCAAAAACTTTTTTTTCATGGGATTAAACCTTCCATTCATTAAAAAAGTATCATTTTAGGCAGTTGTATGTTATTACTATTAATAATTCTTTTTTCTAGTAAGCCTGGTAACTTAAATAAACTTACTTACTTTCTAAACAATGGGATTTTCTGTACATATGAGTACCCTTTAGTTGTTGAATCTATATCTTCCATAGATTGTCCCAAATATTGAGGTATCTTCGTAATATTGTATTTTTTGTCGTAAAATGGGGCCTTGAATTTTGATTGTATTCATAGTCGGAATGTATTTCTGATGAAGGATAGAAACTACCATAATTTTCAGCATCTGGTATGGAACTCTGACTTTGCAGAGAAGACAAAATTTCCATTTTCATCGGGAAAAAGTTTGTTCTTGACTATATCTTTAGTGGATTTGTGGGTATTATGGGTAATAAATGGAGGATGTTCGATGTTTTCTTGGTTGTTGTAAGTATTTTTATCTGGAAAATAAAATACAATTTATGTATATTGTTCTGGTACGTTCTTTTTGTGAATGTCGGGATATGTACAGGGTTTTTATTTATATTTCGTCACTCACTTTTAACTATAATCAATAGGATAGAAAAAACGTCCTGTATAAAAGTTTCACACTTTTTATCTATTGCCTTTTGAGTATAAAAAGAAACAAATGAACATCTAAAACGTAAAGAAAAAGGAAAAGGTAAACTTTTTAAATGGGACACCTTTTATACAGGGTGATTCAAAAATCGATCACGAAACTTAAGGGGGTGATTCTACTTGACAAAATAAGGGTAGAGCTTCATATAAGTTTTTTTCAAAATGTCATTCGTTTTCGAGTTACAAGCCGCCAAAGTTCAATTTTTATTTTGGTTTTTTTCGCCATATTGCATTTATTGTTTAACCAATCCAGTTGATATTTGGTACACAAATCGAGCTTTGCAGATTCTAAAATTTTAAGACAAAAGTACTTCTTTTAATGGGCACTTTACCTAAAACTTAAAATTTATTTCCCTCATAACTTTTTTATTTTGACAAACTCTTTATTAAAGTCGATAAACCTCACCGTTTAGGCACCAATAGAATAGTTTTGATCAATTTTAATCAAATTACCTACATACATACAGGGTGTCCAGTAACTCAACCGAAAAACTTAACCAAACGATTCTACAACAGAAAATAAGAAAAAACTTTATATAAACATATGTCCTAAACGTCTTAGTTTTTGAAGTACGGTTTGTTAAAAATATATTAAAAAAAAATTCGTTTTGGTTAGTTCTGGTTAGTAGTTAGTTAATAATTTAATTGTAATACCCTTAAAGTACGAGATCCGAATAGGAGGAGACCTTCACCCATCTGTTTACCGGATAAAAACTGTTTTATATTAAAATTAGTATTTAAATAAAGATATCGCCATAGGGTTGCCTAAAAAAATTAGGTCAAGGCCATATTTAATTGAAAAAAACCTCGACATTTTTGACACAGCCTGTATAATGGCAACCCCTATATTTTTAAATACGTACATATGCTAGCTATTGAAATATATGTTTTAAAATAATACAGAATGTACCAAACAAAAAAATTTAAAGTTTAAATTTTAAAAATTTACCATAGCTTTATTTATAAAATTTAAGAAACAAAATATACTAATATATTAGTGTTGTTATGTACAGTCGAGGACAAAAAAACCGTCCACGCAGTTTATTTTTTTAACCGGTTTCTTTGGTTTGAAATTTACCTAAAATATTAATTTTCACTTGTAATGCCACTAGTGCTAAATTTATTTCCGGAAATTTTCAAGGCCACGAATATTTTGAAAATTATCCCGAGCCGCAGGCGAGGGAGAACATTCAAAATATTCGTGGCCGAGAAAAATTTCCGAAATAATTTAAGCACGTGTGGTATTGGATAAGAAAATTTCAAACCAAGTTTGTGGTAAATAATATTCTTTTAAATTAATATTTGTAACTTTGACACGAGCTTTAAAATTTTACTATAAAATAAACATTTTCCATTTTACCAATTGTTGTTGCAAATATATGTAATTTTAGAGCTTATCATTGTTTATTCTTTTATATTATATATACCTTATATTACTACAGTTGGTAAAAATAGTTTATTTTATTTTTTAGACCCTTAGACCCATACCTTGCTTTCGTTTGCTCTTCACCTATGTCTAGTACTACAGTCTTATAATATTATTTTACTAACTGTAGTTGTATAAAATTGTCATTTAGGGACTCAAAACCTTACATTATTTTGTATTATGTTATGTCTGAAATACTACAACTGGTACAAAATAACATTTTCTTTAATTATGTATGTGAATGACAGACATGACGTTAAAACAAATTCAATGATTATGTCAAAAAATTTCCACTATAATTCGCTCCAGGGTACCCCAGGCAGGAGCAAAAAATTCCGATAAATACTTGTGTTGTCATGGTAATGCAACCAAAACTACACATTTGATTGGTCAAAAAACAGTGGTGTAGAATTTTCAAAAACACAAACCCGTTTAAAAAAAATTAACTGGGTGGACGGTTTTTTGTCCTCGACTGTACATTAAAACAAAATTGACATTGTACAGAGTCACTCAAAAATGTTAACACTTACGTTTTTCTAATTATTGGTCATAGGCTTGACCTATTTATTTAGAGCAACCCTATGGCGATACCTTTGTTTAAATACTATCTTTAATATAAAACAGTTTTTATCCGGTAAACAGATGGATGAATGTCGCTCCCTATTCGGATCTTAGACTATTATTACTTACGATTATATTGATGTTTATCCTCAAAATATTCAGGATTGTTCCCCTCAAAACGTGTGTTATAACTGTTGAACCGATCAAGTTCAGATTCTAAAACTCCCTTATTTGTAGAAGAAAACATATCTTCTATGTTTCGGAAGTTAAATGTATCTTTTCTGTCTATTGGTGTTTTAATATCTTTGTGAAACTCTGAGTTTTTATTTTGTAATTTAAAGCTTTTGTAAAAAGTATTTTCAACTTCCTAAAAACATTAAGTTAAGTATAAAAATATTGTCATTTTTATAATTTTTGGTAATTTTCTAGAAACCTGCGGCAACTCCGATTTTAACGAAATTTGGTATACGGGGATTTTTCGGGGCGCTGATCACGAATCTGAAAGAATTTTTTGGCGGAAACGTTTCGTTCTCGAGATATTCATCATCAAAGTTAAAATTTGAACTAAGCTTATTTTCACTATATTCCCCCTTCTTTTTGCACATAATTCTTGATTTAAAGCTAAAGTGTCACAAAATATTTGATTTTCACCTTTTAAAACACCGTTTTTCAACGTTTTTACATTATTTTTGCATTAAATTGCGTGGCTTTTCTTTGATAATGCGGCAACCATACATACACATAGGACTTAATGGCACACTGGGATTGAAATGATTCAAAGTATAGCTATGCAATTTAATGCAAAAATAATGTAAAATACGTAAAAAAACGGGGTATTAAAAGGGGAAAATCAAATAGTGTGTGCAACTTTAGCTTTAAATCAAAAATTGTGTGCAAAAAGCAGGGAGAATACTGTAAAAATAGGATTAGTTTAAATTTCAAGTCTGATGATGAATGTCTCAAGAACGAAACGTTTCCGCCAAAAATTCTTTCAGATTCGTGATCAGCGCCCCAAAACCCCCGTATACCAAATTTCGTCATATTTGAGTTGCCGCAGGTTTCTAGAAAATTACCTAATTTTTCTCTATGAACAGTACTTACGAAGATATAAGTGATAAAGGTACAAAACAATTTTTTTGTTCATTTTTTTACATTTTGTTTATTTAACAAACATTATGCCCCTTTTTGAAAAAGATCATATTATTTCAACAGTTCCTGTTAAACAGGGTGTTTTGAAATTGCGGTAAAAAAATTAGGTTTAAAAGTTAATTTTATAAAAATTTTGAAAAAAAAATTATATAAACATGGGTCCGGAAATACAGGGTCTCCGAAAAAGTGAGGTCAAAAATGATAAGAGTGAGCCAAAATAATGTTAGTAGGTACTTCATATAAAAAATTCTATCGCGCTTTGTTAGGAAGATATTGACCTTTAAAGACAATTATTTCAATATACAAATATCCAAAGCTTTTGACCAGGTCTGGCATGCCGCACTTCTTAATAAACTTCCTTCTTATGGTCTTTCAACTAAACTCTGTACTTGGCTCTCTAGTTATCTATCTGATCGACGTATATTAGTTATTGTGGACGGCCATTCTTCAAGCTTTCACCAAGTACATGCTGAAGTCCCTCAGGGCTCAGTTTTGGCACCAACGCTGTTTCTTCTTCACATCAACGACCTTCTCTCGTCCACAACCAATTCCATTCATAGTTTCGACGACGATAGTACCCTTCACTATAGTTTTTAGGTTCCTAAACCCATCACTAAACCTGACTTGGAAAACAAACGCAGAGCGTTGCAGATATCTCTTTCGCAGGATCTTAATTTAATATTGGATTGGGGCGACAAAAATCTCGTCCACTTTAATGCATCCAAAACACAATCATGTTCCTTGTCGCGAAAAGAGTCATCAAATACTCATCCTCTACTTATGAGCGGCCAAGTTTTACAGAGCAAAGACACCTTTAATCTTGTGGGCGTCACATTTGAAAGTAACCTTAACTGGCATAAACACATTGTATCTATAGCCACGGCAGGTTCAAAAAGCTTGGATTTCTCTTTTGAGCCAAAAAGTAATTTTCCGCTTCTAATTTATACACTTTATATGTGTCCCAAATCCGACCTCCCTTGGAATATTGTTCTCATATCTGGGGCATGGCGTCCCCCACAACCCTAAGCATTCTTGATTCTATTCAAAGAAGAGCTATTCGTCTCATTAATGATCCTTCACTTACAGAAAGGCTTTTCTCTCTTGCCCATCGTCGGGCTGTGGGGAATTTATCGCTTTTTATAGGTACTTCCATGGCTTCTGCTCTGAAGAATTGTCCAGTATAGTTCCTCCACTCACGGTTCCCAACAGAGAAACTCGTGGTTCCGCGCGTATGCATTCCTATACGGTCCAACTGGACAGGCTCCCGAACATCTCACTTTGTTCGTTCTTTTATCCCTAGAGTTTCTAGGTTGTGGAACCTGCTGCCCGCGGAGGTCTTTCCTTCCCCCAAATCTTCAAGTATTTAAGTCCCGTGTCAACAAACTCCCTCTTACCTCGCTTAAGACACCCACGGTACGTTAGTATTTAGGCTTTATTTAGGCTTTTAGCCTTCGTGGTTTGTCCAAAGATAAAAAAAAATTATAACTTTTGAATTGTTCCCACAGTACCAATGTTATTTGGGCTACTAAATAAACTTATAGTAATGCTTCTTTTCATAAGTAAATTTCTGTTCACTAAGACGGAATTATACAAGGTGTGACAAGTTTTGTTTCATTTAATGTATTCATTTTTAACACTGGTGACAAATTCGATATTTTGCTTTGACCGCTTAATTTCTTCAATATTTTTGTACAACAAAGATTTACCGTGTTTAAATCGATATCTTGGACCGCTTTTTATAAAATCGCATTTTAAGCCCAGACATACCAGCATTTTGTATGTATTAAAAATCCATTTTTTTTTAATGTTATTTTTTGACATAAAACAGTTTTTAACTATATTACAAGAATACAAACACCGTTTCTAAAAATTTTCGAACAATTTAATAATTTTATCAAAATAATTCAATTTTTGGTAATTTTTTAGAAACCTGCGGCAACTCCGATTTTAACGAAATTTGGTATACGGAGGTTTTTTGATGGAAACGTTTTGTTCTCGAGATATTCATCATCAAAGTTTAAATTTGAACTAAAGCTTATTTTCACTATATTCCCTTCTTTTTGCACACAATTCTTGATTTAGAGCTAAGGTGTCACAAAATATTTGATTTTACCTTTTAAAACCCCGTTTTTCTACGTTTTTTACATAATTTTTGCATTAAATTGCGTGGCTTTTCTTTGATAATGCGGCAACCATACATACACATAGGGTTTCATGGCCCACTGGGATTAAAATTAGTCAAAGTATAGCTATGCAATTTAATGCAAAAATAATGTAAAATACGTAAAAACGGGGTTCTAAAAGGTGAAAATTAAATATTGTGTGCCACTTTAGCTTTAAATCAAGAATTGTGTGCAAAAAGAAGGGTGAATATTGTAAAAATAGGATTAGTTTAAATTTCAAGTCTGATGATGAATATCTCAAGAACGAAACGTTTCCGCCAAAAAATTCTTTAGATTCGTGATCGGCGCCCCAAAAACCCCCGTATTCCAAATTTCGTCAAAATCGGAGTTGCCGCGGGTTTTTAGAAAATTACCCAATTTTTTATTACATACAAAATGCAGGTATGTCTGGAGGTAAAATGCAATTTTATGAAAAACGGTCAAAGATATCGATTTAAATAAAGTATACCTTTTTAGTACAAAAATAATGAAGAACTTAAGCGGTCAAAGCAAAATATCTAATTTGTCACCAATGTTAAAAATGCATACATTAAATGAAAAAAATAGTCGCACCCTGTTTAATTCCGACTTACTGAACATACGTTATTTAGTAGCCCAAATATGCTTGGTACTGTGGCAACAGTTCAAAAGTTATCATTAAAATAAGTTTTTTTATATACTTACCAACCTTGAAGGTCAATCAATATCACCCTAACGAAGCGCGATAGAACTTTTTCTGAATTTTTATGAAGTACTACCATTATTTTGGCTCACTCTATCACCCCTATCATTTTTGACTTCACCTTTCCCGACACTCTGTATATCGTCAAGATACAGGTCCTTAAACTTTTCAAAATTCTTTAAACACTTTTTTAAACGTTTTATTTTTAATTACTTACTTTACTTAAAAACTCATAAAAATTGTTGTTGTGTACCTAATGAATTTAATTAAGTTAAGGAAAAATAAGTTCCCTATGTTATTAATAACAATGTCAAATTTCATTCTATCGGTTTATAAAAATTTAGGACATTAATAAACAAAAAAAAGTTTAACCATATCTTGGAAACACTTCCTTTCCGGATCTATGTTTATATAAACTTTTTTTTGTAAAATTAGCTCGGAAATAGGCCCTTAAATTTTTTTACCATATTGAGGAAACACCCTGTATTTATTTTTTTAAAAGGTTTTCACCAAAAACATGTCAGGCATGTCTTGTATCCATTTAAAACAACCACGGCTTGATCTAGTTATTCTTAAACTTACTTGTTGATCTGGATAATTGGTATAGATATCAACAAATTTGGGTCTTCTCAAACCATTTTTATAATGTCCATTTTGTTCTTTAAAATTTTCAGCACTATCACCTAAATGAAACACCGATATGTCCCTGTCATAACTTTTCACCAAGCTATTAAAACTTAAAATTACCAATACTAGAAAAACATTTTTCGATTTTGTGGTAATAATTTGATTTTTACAAAAATCCGTCACAAGATATAGGTATGTTAAACAACAAACTCTGGAAATATATATTTTTTTATGATTACACTTAGTAGGATTTGTATTAAGCTGGCCTAACTGATTTTGAAGATTTAATTTCTTTTTCAAGGTAGTGTTAACTTGATACATTACCTATTATGTTTTCGTAAACCAAATAATCTTCTAAGTATGACATTGTCGATCTTCGTGTGAAATTGCGCGGAAGAAGTTATTTTTGAAGAGCAAGAAAGATACATTTTAACGGTATTACGTTAAATTAGCCGGGAACTTACAACACTTCTCAACAGTGACTATAATATTAAAATATTATTTGTCAAAAAATATTAACATAATAATTTTACAGTAAACCCCTTTAAGAAAAACGTTAACGTACGTCTATGTGCCATCAGGGTAATCAGCAGCTCTAAGCTGGTGCGAGACTGCGTAGTTGCCCTGGAAGAGGTGGATGCGTCCAACAGGCTAACCATTGCCTGGGTACCAGGACACGAAGGCCACGAAGGTAATGAGGAAGCTGATAAATTGGCAAAGGAGGGGCTGGCAGGACAATGGTAGGTCCCGAGCCCTACTGTGGTATTACATCATGCCAAGATCATCTATTAGATCATGGATTATGAGGGAATCACAAGACTGGTGGACGAGAACACCAGGATGCGCCAAGAGAAAATATTCATTAATGCTTACTCGCCAGAATTTACGAAAGACCTTTTGAATTACAACCGGAAGGTGGTAAGAATAATAGTGGGTCAACTAACAGGTCATTGCAGACTAAATAAACACCTGGAAATCATGGACCTGGCAGAAGAAAACCTATGTAGGTTCTGCCAGGAGAAAGAAGAAACCGCAAAACACGTATGGTGGTACTGCGGAGCCCTTAGTCGTCTGCGGTTTGCAAGGCTGGGTGAAGAAAAACCTAAAGCGGCAAAATATACCAAGGAGCCGGTTTCAAGCTTGTGGAGTCTGATAAAACAGACCGGCTTGGATAGCGTACTCTAACCTATGGACGGAGAACACACCATAAACCTGAGCAGGTTGCAGAGTTAGAGAATATGCAATCCACCTGCCAATCTAATCTAATCTAATCTACGTCCATGTGTGACACAATCTTGAAGAATCAGAATTAAGTCCTGGCCAGTTATTATGCCATATCTGGTGTGATTAAATTGACAAATTGTGTAAAATTCTTCAAGGCGTAAAAATAATCCGAAAAACGTATATTTCATGTTTGGCCACCACTTTTTCGTTCTTAAGAAAATCGCTGAAAAATCTTTAAAAAACTGAAGAAAAAACATTATGGCCTTTAAAATTACTTTTATCAAATTTCAATACATGTCGTACCAGCTCGATACGTTCAAATTGACTCTTGGTGTCTTGAATACAAGCAGGTGGAGATTAGACAAAGAATGCCTGCTTGTAAACATTCTGGATTGGATTACTTTTCGTGCTCAGTTTGCTGGTAATTTAAACCGCCTCCTTTCCGCGCATTGGAAAAAATTCCGCATTAAGGTCTGGCCACACATTACCGCACTAAGGCCGCACCAACCTCGGATTCACAATGATAGTGGAAAGTGGGGCAGATTAATTCGGAAGAAATCAAGAGCATTTTTCATGCCCCCAGGAATATAAAAAGCATTTTTGTCAAGTTGAGTCTGAATACCCAGATGCGAAAGTGCGGCAAATACGCTTACTTGTTTCTATGACCTTGAGAAAGAATAAATGGAAAATCTGCACCAATGCATGGATCGTAATATTTTTAATTTGTAAAGGTTAAACCGCACCAAGGCGCTAAGGAGAGATAGACTTTTATAGTAATTAATTATGCAGCTTTTTTATGTGGGAAAAACGGGACAAAAGAATAATACACTAATTGAAAATTTAAATATTTCTATATTAAAAATATTACAATTTAAAAATTTTACCTATGTTTTGAAAGGTAAAATATTGTTAGTAGATGTCACGTTTAGATCAATTTCTTATAAAATGTCTATACCTGGTTGCACAAAACATTTTAACAATACGATTAAACTAATGTGGGTTAAGAATATTTAACAAAAAAACATTGTCAAAAAACTGCTTATTAAATTAATTAAAGGTATACCGTTTTACTAGCTTAATTGTTTATTGAAAAGTTTTGTGTAACTGGGGATTAAAACAGAATAATTGAAAGCAGAGTAACAAAAGTTTCTAAAGAAACCCCGACGCAATATTTTAAAACAATGCAGATGTTGCCAAAGTAATAGGAGTATGTTATTTTTGAAATACTGAAAAAACACATATTTTTTTAAATTTAAAATTTAGCCTTTCAAATGGCAGTATAATAAACAAAAACAAAAATAACATAACATATTTTCCTTTCTTTAGGCACATACTGATTAATATCAATAACTTTATCAACAAGTATTTTGTAAAAACTTTGTATTAATGTTAAATAGTAAAAAAATACTTTTCTAAGATTTATTCAATATTTACCTGATAGAATAGTATTTTTTTAAGGTTCTTAGAATTGTCTATATTTCTTGATGATAATGTCTTGAAAAATATTGTCGGCACGGTAGTGTTAAATAGACGTTTTATTGCGGTTGACGAGATAAAAATAAATTTATTTTTAAAGTGATCCCCGCACAATTTATAATTAATCAGTTTTTTTTCAATAAATCCGCCCTTCCGGCAGACTTAAGCCAGACCTTTGCGCTAAAAAATATATTTTCATTATGGAAAAACCATCCAAATAATTATCCACATTTTTTTGTAAATAGAACTTACTACATCAAGAAAATACTTTTAATGCATTTTTATATTAAGAAGTATTATGGCTACGTAAACATTAATGTGCCCGATATTATCTATAGCCTGCACATCAACATGTACGGACTAATTAAAAATAACTTTATTATATAACAAAATATCACATTTATATTTACCTCAAGTGGTCCTTTGAGAATTTAAAAAGTGATTTTCCGCTCTCGGTACAGTATAAATATACACATTTATATCCCATATTAAACGGTAAAAAAATTTAAGAAGACACTATACTAACACTTTAATAATAAGAAAATAATAAAAGTTCACAAACAGCTAAACACAATTAAGTAACTTATGCTCACGTTCTATACCAACTAAAATATGGGACTAACTGACACCTAGATGAGCATTGGGTCACGTACTAAATCGTGGGGTGTATCTCCACCACGCAGTGGGAGGGACCATAGTGGTGAGCGATTTCAACGAACACGCTTAGTTTCGCATCTGGGTATTCTGACAAAGTCTGACGTCTTATTGACGGAAAATTGTCGCATATACTTTTTTACTTAAAAAGCTAAAATGATGCGATATTTTATTTGAAAATTAAAAATAGGAGAAAACTCCTTACTGCATGCAATTTCCTTGCAATGCAAGTACCATCTCTCGAAACACTGTCCAACTTGGAGATGCAGATTTTTACACTAGCCGAAGATATTTCTTTCAGAAGCTAAGTGAGATCACCTACGCAGACCAGCTCTCGGATTATTTTTGTTCTAATGGGCACGGTTTAGACTGATTAAAGGAAGCGAAGATATTGCAGACAGAAACGTAGTAGTTTATTGTCCATTACGCCATCTATCGGTAGTCGTCAAAAACTATTAAATATATATAATATTTTTTATATAACACGTCTTTAAAACTTTTAATAAAGTTTCAAACAAAATGTTTACAGCTCCTAACAGTCTACGCCTGAATATCTTGCCTTCTCGACTAGCCATCACCAATTAATCACACAACCACACACTCATTAGGTAATGAATACATTTAATTATGTCTATTAAAAACTCTTTTCTTTAAAAAGAAACTAAAAGCTAGAAAACCACGTAGAAAACAAATGCACAAAGCGGTCACCTCGGTCGAAATTAACGTAGCTAATTTTACCATCATTTTATTTTTATTCGCTCCAAAATACATAATAAACATTTTGTTTGACCTAATTTTTATTTGCATGATTTTAACAATAAAATGTTATGAAAAGGCCATTTCCTTTAAATTATGTAAAAAACATAAAATAATGTTGTTTAGCTGCCATTATAAATAAAACAGATCAAAAAATTGCTTTAATGTTAGTTAAATACCAATGTTAATAATATGGTTTAAAAGTATGAATATGCGTTGAAGGTTTGCCTTCAAAATCCAATATTTATTTGCCTGCAACAAAAACGCGTGCTTTATTTAATCAGGATTGGTATGCCGCCATTTTGTATGCTTTGCCGGCACATTCGCCTGCATGTAAAATTTATTGGCAATTAAGTGTTTATTTAGGGTTGACTTTTAATGCGTATAAGATGTTGGCATAATATCTGCTACCAATTGCCAATGCTTTACCATCAATGCCAATATGAAAATGTAGCACTGCCGGCAAATAGTGTTTGCTGGGGTATTAAGTTATATCACCACTTTAACAGATTCGCTTAACTAAATTATTTTCTATAGTTTGTCTACAAGAAAACGTATTAGCTTAATTGCAGTTAAATCAAATTTCTTTTGCAAAGAGGTTAACATATTATTTTGAAAAAGTCCTGTCTGTTAAATGTTTTTGACAAAATTGGCAAACCTGGAGAAAGTATATATTAGACTCTTTAAAAATAAAAAGATAAGCGCAACAGATAAAAAGTTCTTATTAGTTAATGGCAAAAAGTTTAATTTGGCTCCACGCTGTATATATTTATATCAACGACGTATGATCCAGGTTTGTTTTACGTTTGAGCTGTTGTCATCAATACATCACAGTAAAAGTGCTAAAATGCGGTTTGCCAAATTTAATTTTTCCACTCTAAACTTACTAACCACAAGTAGTTGTTGGATGTTTCTATATTAAAGAATTTTGTAATATCCTATAACTTTAAAATACGAAGATATGCCAAATTTTCCAAAAGGCACGGTAGAAGTGCCATGCAGGCGAATTAATTTTTGGAACTTTTTATCAAAATGTCAATGTTGTTGTGTATGAAAGGAAGATTTCATTATTTTGAAGGTAAGCAATTAACCAGAACTATAAAGGATAGAAGAAAGAAGAACCATCTTGTATGGAAAAAGTTAAAAAAAGTGTCCTTCAGAAAAGAACAAATTGCTTTACAGTAGCAAATGGAAAGATTTTTAGTATCTTTTTTCATTTTGTATCTTACTCTAATAACTTATGGCGCTGTTGTTAAAATTTTTCCACTTGCTACTGTGGCGCTACCTTAATTTGTTTCCTTCCGATTGACATTATTTAATACATTGAGATGGTACTCCCTCCTTCTATCCTCCAGCAGAACCAACTCTCTACAATCCATTTCTTTAGTGTCCCCCACTTATTTTTGAATAAATCAATTTACAAAATAAAAGCTTTAGGATATGAAATTGATGCATATATAAATACTATACAGGGTGATTCAAAAATCGATCACGAAACTTAAGGGGGTAAATTCTACTTCACAAAATAAGGGTAGAGCTTCATATAATTTTTTTTTCAAAATGCCATTTGTTTTCGAGTTACAAGCCGTCAAAGTTCAATTTATAGTTTCGTTTTTTACGCCCTATTGCATTTATTTTTTAACCAATCCAGTTGATATTTCGCACACAAATCGGGATTTGCAGATTCTAAAATTTTAAGACAAAAGTACTTTTTTAAATACCGCCAGAGGGCACTTTACTCAAAACTTAAAATTTATTTACATCATAACTTTTTTATTTTGACAGATATCGCAAAGATATATCTACAGTCAAAAACTTAAAAAATAGGGTACTCTTTATTAAAGTCGATAAACCTCACCGTTTAGGCAGCAATGACATCAAAGTTTTCATCAATTTACAATCAAATTTCCTACATACATGCTGCGAGGGGTGTCCACTAACTCAACCGACAAACTTAACCAAACGATTCTACAACAAAAAAATAAGAAAAATACTTTATATAGAACATATAGATCCTAAAACGTCTTGGTTTTTGAACTACGGTGTGTTAAAAGTTTAAATTTGTTTTTTTTTTTTTTTTAATATTTAACACACCGTAGTTCAAAAACTAAGACGTTTAGGACATATGTTTTTGTGGAGTTTTGTTCTTATTTTCTGTTGTAGAATCGGCCCGTAAAGTTTGTCGGTTGAGTTACTGGACACCCTGGTATGTAGGTAATTTGATTAAAATTGATGAAAACTTTGATGTCTATTGGTGCCTAACCGGTGAGGTTTATCTACTTTAATAAAAAGTACCTTATTTTTAAGTTTTTAATTGTCTATAAAATGGCGCCCCCAGCTTTGCGATATCTGTCAAAATAAAAAGTTATGATGTAAAATAAATTTTAAGTTTTAAGTAAAAAGTGCCCTCTGGCGGTATTTAAAAAAGTACTTTTGTATTAAAATTTTAGAATCTGCAAAGCTCGATTTGTGTGCCAAATATCAGCTAGATTGGTTAAAAAAATAAATGCAATATGGTGAAAAACTAAAATAAGAAATTGAACTTTGACGGCTTGTAACGCGAAAACGAATGATATTTTGAAAAAAATTATATGAAGCTCTACCCTTATTTTGTCAAGTAGAATCACCCCCTTAAGTTTCGTGATCGATTTTAGATCGAAACACCCTGTATTTTAGGAGTGAAATTAACAGATGAAAATTTCAAGATGGCTGATGGGTGCCATCTTGGGAAAACATTAAATGGAAAGGGGTTGTCTAGTGGCACATCATTTTAAAGCTACTGACGAGAGGAGACCTATTATGAATCTAGAATTCTTAATTTATAATAAAAGTGTAATTGTTTCTATTATTAAATGATTTCCGTTTTTTAGGATACACCGTTCAAAAAATCACAATACCCATAAGAGTTATGAAGCTTATAGGAGTCCAGGGCCTTATAATCACTAATGCCGCAGGAGGCGTCAACCCGAATTACAAAGTCGGTGATATTATGGTTATAAAAGACCATTTTAATTTCTTAGCTTTTTGGAGGTAAATACTATTTTAGACCCTCAAGCAAAAAAAAAATTTAAAAAAAATGTATTTTAGGTCAAAATCCCTTGAGGGGCCCAAACGATCCTTTCTTCGGGGAAAGGTTTTTCCCAATGAACAAAGCTTACGATAGAGAATTAATTCCGGTTAGCAGAAGAAGTTGCCCAAGAAATAGGGCTTGGAGATAGTTATCAAGAGGGAGTATATGGAATATATTCTGGCCCTAACTATGAAACAATAGTGGAGGTAAAAGCATTGCAAATGCTTGGAGTTGATGCCATAGGTATTTGTCGGCAATGTACATTTTCATATTGGCATTGATGGTAAAGCATTTATTATGCTAACATCTTATACGCATTACAAAGTCAACCCTAAATAAACACTTAATTGCCAATAAATTTTTAATGCAGGCGAATTGCCGGCAAGCATAAAATGGCGGCATACCAATCCTGATTAAATAAAGCACACGTTTTGTTGCAGGCAAATAAATATTGGATTTTTAAAGGCAAACCTTCAACGCATATTCAATACTTTTTTAAAACCATATTATTGTGCATTTGGTATTTAGCTTAACATTAAAGCAATTTTTTTGATCTGTTTTATTTATTTAATGGCAGCTAAACAACATTATTTTATGGTACTTTTACATAATTTAAAAGGAAATGGCACTTTCATAACATTTATGTATTAAAAAAATCATGCAAATAAAAAATTAGGTCGAAACGAAAATGTTTGTCATGTATTTGGGCACTTTGGGCGATTTGTAATCTACGATGGTTTCTAGCAGTTTCTTAAGAAAAGGGTATTTTAATAGACTTTATGAATTAAATGTATTCATTACCCTACAACAAGTGTGTCGTTTGTGTGATATGAAAGAATTAGTGATGAAATTTGGCTAGATCAGAAGAGGGCGAGCAGATATTCTGAAAGTAGACTTTGCAATACAGGAGAGCTGTAAAAGCATTTTGTTTCCCTTGGAGAACTTTTATTAAAAGTTTTAAGAGCCGTGTCAAACCCAAGAAAAAGTATCTATTACTCACCATATTTAATAGTTTTTGAGCATACCGTTAGATGCAGGCGTAATGGACAATAAACTACTACGTTTCTGCAATATCTTCAATATCTATCGTCTAAACCCGTACCCATACACAAAAATAATTCGAGAGCAGGTCTGCGGTAGGTGATCTCATAGCTTTGAAAGAAATATCTTCAGCTAGTGTAAAAATCTCATCTCAAGTTGGACAGTGTTCACGGAGATGGTACTTTGCATTGCAAGGAAATTGCATGCAGTAAGGGAGTTTTTCCTATTTTAATTTTCAAATAAAATATCGCATCATTTTAGCTTTTAACAAAAGTATATGCGACATTTCGTCAATAAGACGTCAGCTTGAGGACATCAGCATTTGCGCACTTTCGTGTCTTTTTGTTATCTTTTGCCAATAACTTATTAATGATGGATGCCATCATCTTTTATTTTGCCAATAACTATTAATGACGGATGCCATCACTTTATCTGCAACACGTGGCCTAATAACGAATTGCCCACTTTCGCGTCTTTTTGATACCTTTTTGCCAATGCCTTGCCATTAAAGAGTGTTGGCAATGCCAGTAAATTAAATGTACAACGTTCTATATTCCATATTCTTTATGCTGTAGTCTGTATTTTTACATTCTATATTCTATATACTACTCAATCGAGACATAAGTATTCCTATCTTCAGGCACGTCCACAATCCCAGAAGTAACAGAGTGGAAATAAACACTGTGTGACTCCATCTGTTTTTGGGTTCAGTTTCATCACCAACAAATGTGTATCTTCATATGAAGATCAAGAGGAACCAAATCATGGGAATATACTGGAAGTAGTCTCGTGCCAAATCGGAAAAACTAAAGTTTTCGTCACGAAAATCGTGGAGAGAAGTCGAGAGAAATGGAATTTATAATAAAATGTATTTTAAAAGATTCAGTTGTGAGCTCTTTGTCGTTGTGTCTTTCGTCTGCCATTTTATAACCTAGATCTTTATGAAAAATAAAAAAACAACAGCTTATAAAGAAAAAAACAAATACATATATTCTTAATAAATACAAAAACTAAACGTGTTATAAATAAAAACTAAAAAACCACAAATATTATTTCATAGGTTTGACTTCTCAATAGCTCGCCACAATTTTTCTGCAAACCTGTCCGGAAAATTTTCGTATATCCATTATTGGTCAGATGTAAGTAGTCATGCATCACGCTTGATGGCTTATGGCTTGATCGTTCCCAACGATGCTTTCGTGAATTTTGACAACATAAACGTTTTCTGTCAAGGCGTCCTTATTGGCTTCTGTTCGAAAATTTGTCTATTAAAATGTAAGTTCACGTGATCATTCCGTTCTCGAAAAGGATTCGGAAACTCACCTCTGGAAGAAGAGTCTGGAAAAGAGCGATAATTTAAAATATCATGGCTAATTGTTTACAAATGGATGATTTGATGAAATTTGGCATACGGAAGGGGCGTTGATCACGAATTCTTCGAAAGAAATTTTTTTGGACAACGTTTTCGTTCTCGAGATATTCATCATCAAAAGCCTTGACTTCGACTTTGACTAACCTAAATTCACTACTTTTTCTTCCACTCCCTTTTACAAACAATTCTTGATTTAAAGCTAAGTCTGGTACTCAATATCTGATTTTCACCTTTAAACCCCCGTTTTTCTAATTATTTTGCCCAACCCATGAAATTGCAAAGCTTCACTTTCAATCATTTTACCTGCAGTAGCCTCAGCTGCCAAGGTACTGCAGTGATTGAAAGTGAAGCATTTACAATTTTTATGGAAAAAATGGGCAAAATAAATAGAAAATGGGTTTTCAGGAGGTGGGAATCAAATATTAGGTGCCCATTTAGCGGAAAACTTTCAAGAATTGAGTGCAAAAAGAAGGGGGAATATCGTAAATTATAGGGTAATTTTCTACTTAAGTCTGATGATATGCCGGTTGTCTGCAGCTGGTCATCGCACTATGGATAGAAATTAATTTTTTGGACAAAATCTGAAACTTACCAATCTAACTTAAATGAGTGTGCTTTTACTGGAAAATATTATAAATTATTACAAATGCTTTTGAAACCTAAAGCTTATTATATGTTATTATAAATTTACACCCCCTTAGCATTATTATTTTTACATTGTACAAAATAAACTAAAATGTCAGCTTGTTTGGTTAATTCGGTAGTATTCTAATCAGTAATCCGATGATTATTTATCTCATATGATATACAGGGTACGACAATAGGTATGATTTTTTTAAATGGAATACCCTGAATAGTATATCACCAACCAAAAAATCATCTTAAAATGCTTTAAAAAAATACTACATTTGATGTGTCTATCTCAATTAGTTTCGGAAATATGACCATCCAAATCTGAAAATAATTTTAAATTATTCTTAGAAGCGTAATAGAGATACATCTTCCTCAACTTTTTTATTTTTTAACGTATAAAATAAATAAAAACACTGTTTTGTTGGGTAGATTCTGTAGAATCCATATCTTTCATCAGAATGCTTTTATCTTTTAGGATATACAGTGTAGGACAAAACATATTAAATTTTAAAATGGAAAACCTTGTAAATTATAAAAATCTTGTATCTGTCCTTACACTCAGAAGTAGCAAAAGTAGGAAGGCAATTGTAAGTACAAAACTGATAAAGAAAAAGGTAAAAAAATCTTTGACAAAAAGTAGCGAGACTCGGGACCATCGGAAACACAACAATAGCTCTTATTATTTAAACTCTTTACTTTTTTAGTAAACAAGGCTAATAATAAACTAAGTAGATTAAATGTTGTATATTTATGTTTACTTAAAATACATTTTCAAGTTTCTTATTACCCCAATAGAAGTCGTCATATCCTTTATAATTTTGGTACATGTAGTTTGGAGTATCTACTTTGAAATACACAGCATGAGCCATTAAAATTTCAAAGTTGCTTTTGGCCAAAATAATGGATTTCTATCCCATAGTGTATCGGCGTGTCGCTGTAAAGGATAGCGCGCGCCTTTGTATATAGTAATAGTCCGATTGCAGGCGGCCTTTTTTATGTTTTTTTGTATTAAAAGCGGCGATACGTCCGTCCGGTTTGTAAACAATTACCGGACATTAAGTAACATGGATAAAGTACCGACAGTCGATTCTTTAGTAGTTTAGATTTTTTCCTGAAAATGTTTTTTTTAGAGCCCTAAAATGTACTTACAGGTATAACAATAATAACATTTCCCAATATATTCTTAATTTCCTTCACAATCTCCAAAATTCCTTCAAAAATCTCGTGTGCGTACAATCTGTATTATTCGTCCCAACGAAGAGAACAACAGCTTTTATTTTGGTGTTGAAATCGAATTCCTCGTTTTTGATTCGCCAAAGGACATTTTCAACCCTGAAAATAAAAGTTTAAAAAAACTTTTAATAGACAAAGACAAGAACACACTAAATCAGCCATAGAAAGCATAAAATATGCAGCAAACCGTCGGTTTCTATGACAACAAGACGTGGCGGTGGCTTGATTTGGAACTCTTTAAAAAGTAATTGACGTTCTTATATTATGCACCACGTATAGCCTTACCTGTCGCCTCCTATTCCAAAATTAATGCAATGTAAGGCACTGATTTTGTCAGTCCATAATGAACTGAACTGCAACTGTTGGATAATGCTGTCTCCTATGAAGACCACTTCCGATTCGCTAGTTTTTGCCTGTTGAACAAACCTGTTGTGCTGAAGAAAAAAATAATTTTAGAAAATAACTTTCATTGTTGTGGCTATCACTAAAATCTAAATATTCAATAAATTAAAAGTAAAAAACCTTTTAAAATGATACATAAGTGACCTTTTAATAGTGATACTGCTGATAATATACAGGGTAGAACAAAAAGTACATACTTTTTTAATAAAGCACCTTGTATATATATATTATATTACCATTTTAAAAACTTTAAAATTGCTTATAGACAATAATAATATCTAAGTATATCTTAACTCTATTACTTTCGAAAATATGGCCATCCAAATCAGGTATTTAGGTAATTTTTAAAGTACCACTATTTTGTAGTAGGTAAAGGTATTGACTTTATATTCTAGGATTATAAGTACTTGTCAGAAGCCCTAAAATAATGTGCCACAAGAACATCATCTTCATTTTTTTTACCAAGATGGCGCCCAGCCATCTTGAAACTTTCATTTGTCAATTTCACTTTAAAATCATAAATATAAAAATGTTATACAGGGTGATTCAAAAATCGATCACGAAACTTAAGGGGTGATTCTACTTGACAAAATAAGGGTAGAGCTTCATATAATTTTTTTCAAAATGTCATTCGTTTTCGAGTTACAAGCCGTCAAAGTTCAATTTTTATTTTGGTTTTTTCGCCATATTGCATTTATTTTTAACCAATCCAGTTGATATTTGCCACACAAGTCGAGCTTTGCAGATTCTCAAATTTTAAGACAGAAGTACTTTTTTAAATACCGGCAGAGGGCACTTTAGCTAAAACTTTAAATTTATTTACATAATAACTTTTTATTTTGACAGATATCGCAAAGCTGGGGGAACCATTTTATAGACAATCAAAAACTTAAAAAAATAAGGTACTCTTTATTAAAGTCGATAAACCCCACCGTTTAGGCACCAATAGACATCAAAGTTTTTATCAATTTCAATCAATTTACCTACATACATACAGGGTGTCCAGTAACTCAACCGACAAACTTAACCAAACGATTCTACAACAGAAAATAAGAAAAATACTTCATATAAACATATGTCCTAAACGTTTTAGTTTTTGAACTACGGGGTGTTAAAAATAAAAAAAAGTTTTTTTAAGTTTTAAATATGATGATCCATTTTATATTACAAAGTTTTAATTTTCTAAATTAATTTGTTTAAAAATAAAAGAAAGGGGCACATTAAATAAGAAATGCACTGTATGTTGATTAAAAAGTTTGAAAGAAAAGTTATTTTTTAGGCCATTTTATTAAAAGCTTAAAGTTAAAATACTTTTTACTTCAAATTTACCTAAAAATATTTGTTTCTTTTACCTAAACTTCAATTTTAAACTGGTAACAACCTGAAAAAAAACAATACCTACCTAAAAACGCTAATATTAAATTTTTTGGACACTCCTGTTATATAATCAAATAATTTGGCACACCCTGTGGATAACTATTACATTCTCTTTTATCTCTAAGACTAATCTTGCAAATTGCAATTGAGTAAATTACACATAATAGTTCGTTCTAATGTTTTTATTTGCCGCATCCGGGATGGTCCGACAACACGGTAGATTTACATCCAGTTGAGAAATAATGATTATTTTTTTTAACTAAGGATTTTTTTAAATATCACGTGGTCAAGCATAAAATACCTTAAAATACTGAATTTTGGGGAGTCTTTTTCATTACTCGAAACGAATTAAACGAACTTGGTCGAGCGCGCACGACAACTTCTGAAATCAGTTTCCGTTTCGGCCAATTTTGGCCGTAACCGAAACTGCCGTCGAAACTTGATTTTTTGGCTGAAATTGGCCGAAACCTAAATTTCAGTCGGACCCTGTATAAGAACTTTACAATTTGTTGTGGTACCTATAATACCTACAAACTGTTTTTAACAAAAAATAACCTCTCTCTCTCTCTATTTTTTTTCTTGGTTTTGGTCCCTTCAGGTCCAATCCACCACTCTTCCCTTTCCGGACTATGCTTTCCAGGGCTTCGTCGGCGGAAAATCTGGATAATCGAGCTCGTAGCTCCCAGAAATTCCAAAAAGAAAACAATTTAACAATCGATGCAATGCATAAACTGTCGGCTGTCAAACCAAGATCTGCTACTGGTGTTACGTATAACCTTCACTTTCACTACTGACAGTTCCCATGGCACGCCTATCTATTTCCCGCCATTTGAGAAATACCTCGTGTTTACCACCAAACAGGATACCATCAGCTTATAGGAATCTTCGCTCACAGCGCTTAAATCCAGAAGAAAGATGCCGTCAATTTAGCGTGAATCTTTCCTTGATCCCCGAAGGTAAAAAACGTTCGTACGACACCTCTAGCCGCCACTCCGGGAAGAACTTTGTAGTCCTCTACGCACGTCCGCACTGTCCGGAGGTCAAACAGACCAAGAGTGATAATGTTTTTCCTTAAAAATATGTTATTTATTTTGACAGATGTTATATGGATGTTATATTTTAACCCTTTTACCTATTTCTTTGACAGATAATATTTGGGGCGCATTCAGAATCGACACCCGGTAAAGACATGCGCAATAAGCAAGACCTTATGAAAACTGAAAATAAGGAACAAATTAGTTTGCCAAGGTCACAAAATGGGTAAAGTTGACCCCAAGATTATCGAAACTGAATGCGCCTTTGGTTTACATTTTTGACAATAAATGTCATTTTTGGTTCTTTATTTTCTCTCCCTGTAGTTTTTTTTATTTGAAAACTCACAACTGACTCGACGATTTTTTATATTTACAAAAGTGTCCGTTACCTAATACCCCTACATCTCAAAATATCGTTTTATTTAAAATAACATCTTGGTTTTTAATGATAAATAAAAATTAAAATAATGAAAAATAATAATTATCTTCAACTTTTGTGATTTTAAAAATTTATTATATCATTTATTGTTTTACAATTTTTTAAATATAAAAATGTGTTTTTAATTTAAAAAAACAATTAGGGAAAAAACTTACCATAGACATCCATCTTCCATCCCCTACTGTATCCTCAGAAGGCGTTGGAATAACGCACGGATTCATTTGTTTTTATCTCTAATTCGAAAATTAACAAAAACAATAATAATTATCTCAATACCCAAACAAAAGCAACCGGATACGTTTAAATATTAGTTTTTTAAATGTCTTTGAATAAGAAAATAATATTCAAAATTAAAAAATAAACATTTCTCACCGAAAATAAACAAATAAAACGATAGGTCAAACGTTAAAAAACAAAAGACCCGTTGCTACATACCTAAGTATGTCTGTTTAAAATGGTTTAAAATAAAAGGCGGTCAATTTCTCGTTGGTCAATTTCCGCTATGTCTAGCTGACCGTGATTCTAACCTATCTTTTTTTGTCTGATTTGTTGTGTAAAAAAACGTAAAAATTAAAATAATTAATGATATAAAGGCCTAAGAGGTTTTAAAGAAAGATAAATAAATTTATAGATATAATCCCAGAACAGAGATAGATATAAGACGTTTGAAAAATGAGATTATACTAACTGTGGGCATATGATGAGAGATCTTCTGACATATTGCTCTCTTTCTTAGCCATATTGCGTTGGATAAAGATACACATATATGTATCGCCTTGGTCGGTTCAATTTCATTACGTCATCGAAATCTCTACCGGCATGGCAAAGCACGCCACAAAAGAGATTGATTACAAAGTATTTGAAAACTCCTTAATTTTTTACAGGTTTCTTTTTTAGGTTATTTTTCAAAAAAGAGTTCTATAAAAATGCTATGCTAAGGGTTCGCGTGTGGCATCAGAGATGGCGCTAGTAATATTAAAAATTACAATTGCTGATATTTTTTGTCGTTTTTGCAACAAATATCTAATTTTTGTAAAAGAAAAATATGTTGGGTTTCTTAAAAAATAAGGGTTCAAATTATAAAGAATTATTTAGTTCTGGTTATCCAGATAACCATGCAAAATTATTTATAAACTTTGAGGGTTAGTTTTGCAGTGTTGGCGGTGTTTTAAAATGTAAGGCGGGTTTGTAAAATCGACAGATATGCTTTTTGTTTAATTGTGAATGTTTTTGGATTTTTTGGACCAATTTAAAGAGAAAAAATAGTACATTTTCTTATGCATAAGTGTAATAAGGTCGAGAATACTGCAAGCGACACGTATCACGCAAAAGTAAGCGGTCGGTAGAAGGTCGGGAACCTTTGAGATGTTGATGCAGCAATGGTGTGATTGGTGCAAATTAACAACTGCTTGGCGCTGATTGGTTGGTTTTTGGGACGACGGGTTCAATAATCCAAATTCCAAGGAAGAAAATCATTTGTGGTCTCCTCGCCAAAGAGAACAGTCGGTTAAAACTATGAAAATATGAGTAATTTAAAATAATTATGTCTGTCCCATGAGCTGCTCAGGACAGATTACAGTGAATGAGTGACTTTTTCATGCCATTTCATTAACATATTCCTGCCTAGTGAATATAACTTAGGTCGCAATGGCGCTCGTATGTGATATTAAAAGGTTTGCATTAATTTTTTCGCCAGCAATTTCAAAATTATTCGTTTCGAGGCCAGAAATATGTTAAAATTACGTTGAAATCGATTTTTATCGCGAAATATGCTAGATCCGTCATATTCTAGCGTAGTTGTTAGTTGAATAGTCGATGGGCGTAGGCGTGGACAACTTTAACACCTAATTTTGACCAGAAATTTTTCTCCTACAGGGCTTAAAATCGGCCAAAATACGACTAAACTTTCGCCCCATCTTTTCGCAATAAATATTGTGAAAAAAGGCGAAATAGTCGAATTTTCGGCCGTTTTTGTAACAAAGAACACGTGCGTCATTTCATGACGTACAATGTTGCCATATTTATTCCATAAAAGGTAAAAAAATCATGTTTAATTGTTAGATTTTTAGGAAAATTAACTTTTTTATATTATTTATATCGTTTTGCAACCTAATATTAGCATATTTCGTACTAAATCTCGCTCTCAATCACGTTTCTCCAAATATTCATAATACAAAATTGTTTTGACCTCCATTAACGCTAATGTGACTGTGTTCCAATTTTAGTTTTACTGCTCTTGTTTTTAAAAAATATTTTCTAAAAATAACTTTATCGACCAAACAAGTCTAAATTGTATGTGGCACTCATGGAGGCCATCAAAACATAGTAAATTATGTGTTATATTTTTATTGGGTATTTTTAAAGAGCTTTATCAAAAAGCTGACCTTGAGTTCTAAAAAATACTTTGTCATATTATAAATATTTGCATGACTTACTTTACATAAAAATAACAATTATTACTCATGGTGATGGTATTATTAATAGTTAATAAAATTTCATTGATAAATAAACAAATTTTATTTATCATTGCTGTAGGTAAATAATAATTAAAAAATATTCACATTTTTTTCACAATTTTGTAATTTTATTACTTAAAAACAATTTCCCTAATATCTACTCTCTTTTCGCTTTCATAATTTGCCCACTTTCTCCTTAATTAAAAAAATAATTGGGGCCAAACAAACAAAAATTGGAACGTAGCTACTTTCAGTGACGTCACCGTTACGTGTCTTTCGACCGCCTGGCAACAGCGGTCATGTCATAAACAGGCGGCTGGTTGCTTGGGTGTTGGCCTTGAATAATATTGATTTTTCTTTTGTTTTTTTTGTCAACAAGGTAATTAAGCCCCATCTTACGACATTCGACTATACTTTTTAAAAAAGCGGCAAATTTAAAATTATAAGCTTGTATAATAATGTTGAGCAATCGATATTTAAAAAAGTTTTAACATATTTCTTGGGCTTTGAATTGAATATTAGCTGGCTGTAGACATAAATTATACAATTTCTTTTATATATATAATTTATCCCATAAAATATGGAATGGTAGGAAAGGGACACTCTGTATATTTTCCCCTAATGGCCGTGGTATGGTGGGTAAGCCAAAATCAAATGAAAATACCTAGAAATAGTAAAATATACCTAGAATACAATAAATTTCTACCTGTAGTAGACATAAATGTATAAAATATAAAATTATAATAATAAACCAAATAGATAAGCCAAGGACATACTTTAAATGGCTAAGGTTAGCAAATTAGCACGCAGGTAAAAGCCTGATAAAAATACAGAATAATTAGTTTTCGCATAAATCCAATTTAACGTTACGATAAACTTACCGTAATTAAATTATGTATATAGGCTTCCTAAAAACCAAATTTCTCATTTTTTTGCAATCCTGCATAAAAAATGCTATTTCAGATGAAAATTATCATAATTTTTGTGCTTGAAAATAAACATTTCTTGATAATTTAAATAAAGAGTTTTCGAAATGTGATGCTGTAACTTGCCGGAACGCTATTTAGGTAAATGCGTATATGCGTGTACAGAGTGGCCAAATATTAAAACCCAACTGGTTTTTGGAAAATCAAATTTTATTTAGAGATAAAAAATAATTGTTATTAATGTACCCCCGTATCTTATAGGCTCAAAATTAGAGTGAAACAATATACAGAGTGTAACCCAAAACCTAAAATGCGTTAAAAAAAACATTTAAATGTATAAATACTACTTTACAACTATATGCTTATACAGGGTATTTTTTAATAATTTGCAAATGAAAATTAAAATAGTTTGCTTAAAAACTGTGGTTCTGTTAAGAAAAACAGGGTACGTGGTAAAGTTTAAGAAACAAAAAAACTTAACAACCGCTTGAGATGGATATTTCTTTGATATGTACTCATTTGTATGTAGGTTTGACTCAAGATCGTTTGACTAGGTAAGGTTGCCTCGTAAGCCTTGCAACATGGCGGATCATACGTCACATATGTATTCTGCTCATTATTTAATACTTTTAAATACTGTTAATTCCAGTTGTTACCGTAATTTCTTTATTTCCTATTATTAAATTATTTAACAATGATTATTCTAGCTGTTTTTAAATATTCTATATCGCGCTCTTTCGCCCTCATAGTATTATCCGTCTAGACATCCTTGTTGGCGCCAAGTAACCAGCAGTGCGGTACATATGTGACGTAATGAGGCAACCTTACCTAGTTAAACGATCTTGGGTTTGACTGGGCCAAAAAATCGTCTTTTTTGAAAAATTATTGAAAATTTTGTTCAAAGGTGACAAAAAAACATATCGTAAAGGTTTAAGCCCTTAGTATTAATAATAAAAGGTATATCTTCGCGACAAACACATTTTTTTTTATGCAACTTCAACTTTGAAAAACTTTTAAAGGAGTAAATTTACTGAAAAATGTTAACAGACCTTTTTGTAGCACATCCAATTTTCTTTAAAAATATGTATTGGATTTTTTAAATATTGATATTTGTAGTAATAATAAAAATCCAAACTCAAGACACAAAATTAAAAAGTAGTTCAATGTTCAAAGGCCGATTACATGAAAACGGCATATTTGACGACAGTTTACAAAGAAGCTTTTTGTAGGAAATTTGATTTTCTTCAAAAATTCGCTTGAGTTTAGCAAAAAAATAGTGTTGCCAAAAAATAGAGCATTATTTTTTTTTACCTCGAAATATTTTCTTTATTTTTTTCTAAAAAAGACGTTTTTTTATCTCAGTTTAATGTACATAGGTGCTTGTTTTTCTTTAAAATAAATATGAAGATTAGCTTAAACAGTGGAGTGTGTACAAGTATTGACTTTGATATCTTTAAAGATTAAACTGGGATGCCACTGGTATTTTTGATGTTTTAATTTTATAGATAAATATTTTCTAAAATTAACTATTATTATACAGGGTATTTCCTAATTGCGGTAAGAAAATTTAAGAGCGTACTCCTGAGCCAATTTTATATAGAAAAAAATCATATAAACATAGGCCCTGAAATGCTTTGTTTCTGAATACAGGGTGTTAAACTTTAAAAAAATCGGGTTTTTAATGTTTTTTTAAATATGCCTTATCCGATTTTAATAAAATTTGGCTGTGGTATTTGTTGAAATAGGAAGTTAATTTAGCCCTAAACCAATTTTAATTATTGAGACCAGTGGCGGCGTGGGACGCATTTTGGCTAATAATATTGACAAAAAAATGTCCGTTAGCAACTTATATATTTATTCCGGATAAAACACCTAAAAATACATTTTTTTCCTTCATATTTTTACGTAGCTTGCTTACTTTTCTAGAAAATAAAAAACAAATCCGCGAAACTACATAATCCTGGACCATACAAGAAAAATTAGGTCATTTTTTTCTTTTAAAATTAAGTGGTATAAATTCTTAAAAGCAATTAAGTAACAGCAACAACAAATACTTAATTAAATATCGTTTATATATAGCCTAACAAATTTTACAAAAAAAAGTGTTTTAGAAATTTTTAGGCTTTTTAAAAGTTTAACACCCTGTATATTGAGAACAAAAACGTTTAAGACCCATGTTTATATAAACTTTTTCAGAAAAATGGCTCAGGAATACTCCCTTTAATTTTTTTAACACAATAAGGAAACACTCTGTATAAATCGGTAAAAATGGCCCCATTTACTTAATATGTCTGTTTTTTCTCATTTACATTAAAATTATGACATAATTTTTTTGGAAAATGCAAAGGTTTTTATTTTTTAATGACGCATTGCAAAAAAACTTAAAAAACACAAGTTTTTATTTCAAAAAAACTATTAGCATACCATTTTCGTCGAAAATATTATTGCTGGTACGGACGCCACTGCTAAAGCTAATATTTTTGTTTGTAAAATGTTCACTTTTATTCCATGTCACTAAATTTAAAATATACAGTAACCGTCAAAAAGTTACAAATTTATTTTTTACTATTACCATACCCTTTTTAGGGTAACCGCATTGGTAATCACCTCTGCTTATCCAGTAACCTAAAATCAATGCACAAAGCTTATAGGCTCTGAATGAGAAAATAATTATTATCAACAATAAAAGTATCATATCAAAAAGTAAGGTTAGTTGGCATATATTTAAAAAAGGTATTTAAAAAGCTGTTTAGGATGGACCCCAGTTCATAAAGAAAACTATCTTAAATTTTAACCTAGATATACCCTGTGCCCTGTATATTCAGATATTAAAGAGGGAAAAATGTCATTTTCTTGAACATCAAAAGCCCCCAAAATTTTAATTCTTATTTTTAAATATAGCACGCCTTCCAGTCAAAATTCCCCCTCAGAAAAACCTCCCGAGGACATTGAGGACGGTGAAATAACAGATGACGACGAGGAACCTATTCCCCCTGAACCTACTACCGCGGAACCTACCTCCACGCCTCTCCCTCTTACTGCTGGTGCCTTACCAACAGTCCCAGTTATCAAGAAACTTCATGGAAATGCTTCCGACAGCGACAGCATCGGGGCACCTACTAGGGACGCTAGGGAGCGATCCAGCGATAGGGATCGGTTTTCCGACGATAAAGAACGGTTTTCGGAAGGACGGGATAAGAAGAGTAGAGATAGGGATAGTAGGAGGAGTAAGGATAAGGGGAGAGTGGAGAAGGGGCATAAACACATGACTGAAGCTGAGAGAAGTATTCTACACTTAAGAAAGAGGGAGAAGATGATGAGAGAGAGGGAGAAGTGGGAGAAACAGAGTAGAAAGGAGCCCGAACCCGTAGGTGAGTATAATGATGGAAATTTTTTGGTTTAAATTTATTATTAAACAAAATATTTAAAGATTGCAATATAGGTAGACTACAGAACAAAATAATTACTTAAATTTTTCTTTGGATTTTTTAAAATCAAAATTTTTGCGACAGTTGCAGGGTTACTTTTACTTTATTTTTACTTACATTTCCTCTCAAGAGTTGGAAGTAAAAGTTAGAAAAATGACACATAGGTACATGGTTGTAAATAAAATACTTTGCAATATTAATTTAGACGACTAGTGAACATAATATTATCAAACTTTTATTTTACAACTTGTATATTTTGATTTCCTTATCAATTTGTGGTATCAACAATATAAAAATATAAGTTAGTTTTTGAATTCTGAGTACAGATCTGTTTAAAGAAGAGCAGTCAACTTATTTTCTACGTCGTGATTTCTTATTTGGAATGCTTTATGTAATTGGGTAACAAAATGTGTTGCATGACATACATATCAGAGTTGTTTTTATTATTATTCTTTTTAAAACGACCTGATTATTTATTGGACCATAAAATAAAAATAAAAAAACAGAAGCACAGGGATGAGAGTTTTTGTAATTTCTTTTATTTTCAAAAAATAATGGCCTTAATTATCTCCGACAAATTAAAAAAATATACAGGATGTTCAGCAACTATTGACATATATTAATGGGTGATTCTTCGATAAAAAATAAAGAAAAAACTTCGCATATAAACGTCCTAGTCTACAGGGTGTTAAAATTTTAAGAAATCGTTTTTTGAAATATTAAATTCCCACCAGTGTCGTCCGTAGGGCATTTACAGTCATTTTTTATGAGAAAATATATTTACGTTTCCCCAATATAAATATTATTTGAAATTTTTGGCTAGTTTTAAACAAATTTCATCTCCCGATTTTATTAATTTTAATAAATACAAACCCTTTTTGGCATGGGCATATTACTAAGGGGCGTTCATAAATTACGTGATGCGTTTTTTCACATTTTTGGATCCCCCTCCCTCCTAGTGAGATTTTGTAGATTTTCTTCAAACTCCTCCTCCCTCTATCCCTAATTTCTCACTTGAGATTTACGAGAATGCAAAAGGCACCATTTTTCAAACCGAAATTGATGTTGTAGCCAAAAAAATGAATAGCAAAAAAAAGTACTCCACCCAAAAAGTAACACTGCATACATTTCCCCGCCGGGGGAGGGACCTACCCCAAAATTTGTTTACTTTTTCAGTTTCTAGCTGCAGAAAAATGATGTGATATTTGCACAGACCCCCTCCCCATGGTGAGATTCACCTCGACCCCCACCCCTTCTAAATGTCTCGCGTAATTTACAGACGCCCCCTAATACCTACTTATAAAATAAATTATGAAAAAAAATAATTATTTATTATTATTTACATTCTAAAATATTTTGAAAGTGTCTTACACACTTGTCAAAAGATCTAATTTGGTATGAAAAGTATTATAAAAAAATATATATTTTCTTAAAGTTTTGTCACCCTGTGGTTTAAAATATGTATATGAAGTTTGTGACATATTTATGGTCGTGTTTTTATGTTTTTTTTCTATAAAACATGTAGATAACCACAATGCTTTTTACTGAAAAAAAAGGTAATTTTCTAGAAACCTGCGGCAACTCCGATTTTAACGAAATTTGGTATATTTGGGGCGCTGATCACGAATCTGAAAGATTTTTTGGCGGAAACGTTTCGTTCTCAAGATATTCATCATCAAAGTTCAAATTTGAACTAAGCTTATTTTCACTATATTCCCCCTTCTTTTTGCACACAATTCTTGATTTAAAGCTAAAGTGTCACACAATATTTGATTTTCACCTTTTAAAACCCCGTTTTTCTACGTTTTTTTACATTATTTTTGCATTAAATTGCGTGGCTTTTCTCTGATAATGCGGCAACCATACATACACATACGGCTTCATGGCACACTGGGATTGAAAATGATTCAAAGTATAGCTCTATGCAGTTTAATGCAAAAATAATGGAAAATACGTAAAAAACGGGGTTTTAAATGGTGAAAATCAAATATTGTGTGCCATTTTAGCTATAAATCAAGAATTGTTTGCAAAAGAAGGGGGAATATTGTAAAAATAGGATTAGTTTAAATTTCAAGTCTGATGATAAGTATCTCAAGAACGAAACGTTTCCGCCAAGAATTGTTTCAGATTCGTGATCAGCCCCCAAAAACCCCGTATACCAAATTTCGTCAAAATCGGAGTTGCCACAGGTTTCTAGAAAATTACCAAAAAAACATCAAATGAAAAGACTAAAATATTTGTAATATTATATATTTTTGAAATGTTATTAATATTAATATTCTAAATTAAATATTTACCCTTTGTCTAAAATACGCGCTCGTTTATATTTATGTCTGACCAGAACTAACATCGGTATTTATTTGGGGGTTGCTATGGAAACCAGAAATTAATTACCTGATTGGTACGTTTAAAATTTATTTCTAAATGTTAAATAGGTTTTGCCGTTCAATAAGAAAAACACTATTTTATGATTGGTATAACATTTTAACATCCAGTTATTCCTACATGGACTTCAACAAACTTGTTTTAGTGATTCTCTTTCAAAATAGACCTTCGCAGCTGCTCTTACCTCTCTATTTATATTTTTTACACGCATCAGAGACAACAATGAGACGAGCAACTAAATGTAAATAAATTATCCGAGAGAGAGATAGCTGCTGGGCCATCCTTGTCTGTCTTCAAGGAAGGTAAACGCAGATGGCGCGTGAGTCGACTTTATCGTTTGCCCGCCAAATTCAAATTATATAGCTGTGCTATTTTTGCCCTTAATGTTAGGGACTTGTTTTTGTTTCCTATTAATATAAAATATTGGGGTTTAGTTCAATAATTACATACACCTAATTAAAAATGTCATTTATTTGGTTTTTATAAAGATTTTTCTACAGATAACCATGTCAATATTACCTTCAAATTCATCTGTTAGAAAAGCACAAATTTAATATATACACTGTGATCACTAATAAAAGTCAATATTCAAAGTCCAATTAAAGGTAAAACCACGAAACACACAATAAATCACAGAAAATGTAAACAAACTGTCCAAACAAATCGGCCATTGAAAATATCAAACACAAATATCGAATAACATTTCGGCGTGACTGCCTGCGGCAACGTTGTCAAGTTAAAAATATTCGATTCATGGTATATTTTCTTTCTCTTAATTAGATGTGAGCCAAAAAGGACATTAAAGTTTACATGCAGAAATTGTAAACAACTTGGCAAACCAGGGCAAAGCGATGATTGCTCCATCTACGATAGCCCGCCATGATGAAAGACAAAGACATATTTATTGGAACTTGCGTTAAACCAGAAAGAGATAAATATAATTTTTTGAGCAATGGCGTAGTTAGACCTTGCGAACTCGAGAGACCTCTTTAAATGCAACCACCCTGAATTTCAAAAGTTGAGGCATTTAGGTCATCGGTTTATTTAAACTTTTCTTCCTAAAAGTCACCCAAGAACTCACCTCCAAAGATTTTCATGTTATTGTGAAACGCCCTGTATAGCTTAGACCTGGCCAAACAGAAAGTAAATTTGTTCCTCTCTCTCTCTCTCTATTTTTTTCTTGGTTTTGGTCCCTTTCAGGTCCAATCCACCACTCTCCCCTTCCGGACTATGCTTTCCAGGGCTTCGTCGGCGGAAAATCTGGATAATTGAGCTCGTAGCTCCCAGAAATTCCAAAAAGGAAACAAATAATTCAACAATCGATGCAATGCATAAATTGTCGGCTGTCGAACCAAGATCTGCTACTGGTGTTACACGTAAAACCTTCACTTTCACTACTGACAGTTCCCACTGGCATGCCCATCTATTTCCCGCCATTTAAGAAATACCTCGTGTTCACCACCAAACAGGATACCATCAGCTTAAAGGAATCTTCGCTCACAGCGCTTAGATCCAGAAGAAAGATGCCGTCAATTTAGCGTAAATCTTTCCTTGATCCCCGAAGGTAAAAAACGTTCGTACGACACCTCTAGCCGCCACTCTGGGAAGAACTTATGTAGTCCTCTACGCACGTCCGCACTGTCCGGAGGTCAAACAAAGAATCCTCAAAAAAAAAAAAAAAGTTATTTCGTTTTTAATTTGTGCAAGATACCGCAGGTAGCGCCCTCTAGAGTTTATAATAAAATTAATAGCAGATTCTAATTTCTCACCTTTTAGAACTCCCTTTAGTCAAATATGGTGAAAATACACCTATTATTAACAAAATTATTTATACAAAATTAAAACCAGAACTAAATATTGACACCTTACCTCCGAAATTATCCACTTTTGGACTTGGTAATTTTTTTTTCAGTACATTTAAAAGACAACCTGTATATGCGTTTCAATATTCTCAAGTTCACATTTATACTTTTACTATTATGAGCAGGTATGTCGTGTCAAAGCATGTTTGGTAAGATAGAGTTCGCTGAGGGACTTCGCCAGGAAACAGCCAAAAGTTTGATAGAGCCAAATCAGGGAAATAGGATAGATTTTTCAGCAATTAGAACATTAATTTGCTGATTTTCGGGATGGTTTTTTCAGCTGTGTAAGACGGTGTGTTGTCAAGCTGTCAAATGTATAAACTCTCTTCCTACTGTCTTCCACCTTAACTTTGTATCAAGATTTCCTAATTGCTTTAAGAAACAGATTTCGAAAAGTACATTTGACATGATTTTTTATTAGCAATTTAGGTTGTATAGTTTAAATTATGTTAAATTCTATATTAAGAAGATATTCTATTTTCTAATATGTTATTGCAGATGATGATTTCGCAAAAACCATCGAAAAACCCTGGCAACAATACTGAACAAAAAGAAAAAGAAGCGGCCGCTCTCAGTGGTGGAGAGGACCTGCCTCAACCTCCCATGGCACCCAAAGACGAGGAAAAAGAGGGAAGAAACGAAAAAAGGATGATCGAGACAAAGATAGGTCCAAAGTAAGTCTGGAAATAAATAATAAAAGAATTTAAGAAACTGAAATGTTTCAATTTATTTCCCTGTATACCGAGTGATTCAAAAATGGTTCACAAAACTTAAGCTGGTGATTCTTCATGTTAAAATAGTGTTACAGCTTCATCTAGCTTTTCGTCATTAATTTTTGTATCACCCTGTATCCAATTTTTTGACTATTTAGTGTCAACTTTTGACGCAAATGTCAATAAGAAAATTTTTTTTCAATTTCTAACATTTTAAATTTTTTCTGTTTTTAATTAAAGCAAGTGTTTTTTTTTATTTATAATAAATTATTAAATCATTTATGTTATTGGCTTCTTTTTATAAGAAAAATAAAGGTTGATTAAACATTTAATAAGTGTTTAAACAAATCTTAAAGTCGCTACAAATTTATATATACAGTAGTTACCATATAGTTAAATCACTTCTTTTTTCTTTTCTTATTTATAAACTTTCACTAAAGTCGATTGTACTAACTTCCTGAGCGTCTGTGGAGCCCTTTAATTTAAATTTAAATACTTATTATCGTTTAACGAATTTTTGAGGAAATATAATACCAATTTTTTTTTCTGCACAGGGCAAACATAGAAGAGTGGTTGACTCGCCACGTTCAGAAATAGACGAAAACGAAATGTTGAACATCAGAAGTGGATCTCCGGGAGCGGAGATGAGGCTACATCCTCAAGCGCCCCCCTACGGGCCCCACGTGGACCACAGAAGGTCCCGGAGTCCGTCCAGATCTGAAGAAAGCTTCCATTCGGAATATAGCTCAGATGAAAGAAATGAAAGGTAAGTAAAGTTATCACAACGGCCAACGCGATTGCCAGACTTGATTTCATGTGACTTTTTTTATAATGGTGATTTTTTATGTTCTACACTTAGGTCTAGGCGAAAATCGATAAAAAACCGGAAAAAGAAGGAAAATAGGGAAAGGAGAAGAGAAAGAGACCAAAGGAGAATGAACAGGGACGAACAAAATAAAGTACCTCTTCAGGATTCGCAGGGTGTGTGCGTGTTTTATATGCAAGGAAAATGCCAAAAAGTAAGCATATTTTATTTATTTATAGAAGAAAATAATAGTATTGTTTTTTATTTAAATTGTACACTGGGAGAAACAAATTTAGGTCACTTTTTTTAACAAATTGCAAATAAAAAAGTTTTCCATTTGTTGCACACTTAAGGGACCACTCTGTATACTGGTAACACATAAAAAAAAAATGAATATTTGATCCTATTTTGTGTTATTTTACAGAATGACTGCCCCTACTCCCACGAAGTGAGTCCCCCGATGAAACTAGAACTCTGCAAGTTCTACCTCATGGACTGCTGTGCCAAAGGTGAAAATTGTTCATACATGCACAGCGAATTTCCCTGTAAATTCTACCATACAGGGCTGAAATGTGTGGCAGGTGAAGACTGTAAATTCGCCCATGGACCTGCCCTATCAGAAGGTGAGTCTTTTAAAATGTGTTTTATAAAGAAAGCATTCTGTGACAACTATTTACTATTTCTTCTTTGGTATCTTGCAGATCGTGAGTATCACAAAAATTCTTTGTAAGAAGTTTATTAGGATCTTATTACGGTGTTGCCATATTCCTAATTTTTTCTGTAATATCAGGAAAAATTGAAACCAATCTGAGTATCAATTTTATTCTTTTACGTGCGAAATTTCAGTTATCGGTTTTAATATTCCTTTTTAAAATAGGTTCTTAAACATTCCTGTACAAAAACAAATGGACAAACAAAAATTTTTTCAAATTCAATTTTAAATAAATAACTAAAACACTTAAAAAGCTGTATACTGAGTTTTTTTATTGCATATATTTCATAAATTATAAAAAAATATAAAAAATACTAAACTAACAGCAACAACAGCAAGAAAAGTATGACAAACAAATGTCATAGTGCCCTAAAAGGGTTCAAAAAGTATTCAATAGAGGCGCTTAACCTCAATTTTCCATTTAAGATGTGTAAAAACTTTGGTAACACTGCAAATGGATCCTTATTCATATTGTGTATCAGATAATAGATACCAGTAGGAAAAAATTAAATAGTTTCCATTGTTTATACAGGGAAGAACATAAAGTTATACACATAAATGAGATTTTTTTCACTATTGCATGCATGATTTGTTTGAAACTGTTTTAATAATGTTCTTATCTTTCCTATATTGTTTCTGAATGTTTTCTATTTTATTCTGTTTTTCCAGGCCTAAAACAAATCCTATTTAAACACATCGAGACCGCGCCCCGGGACATCCTGCAAGGCTTCCCGCGTCTTTCGCGCGACGAGGCGCTCAACCTCATTAATCAATCGCAGAAAAACTCCACGAGCAATTCAGCGGCGACGCGACGCAGACGTCGACCTACGTCGGCCCCTACGTCGACGCCGCAATTCGGACAACAGCAAGCCGTCGGTCCCGGAATTTACCGGGAGTGAGCCGAACGAGAACAACGGCGAGCGGGAGAAAGAGGCAACTAAAGGTGGGATACCGTCCTTGTTTGATATTAGTGTCCCGGTTCCTCGAGAGTTGGCCGAGGGCTTAGATTTTGGTTAGTTTTTTTTGTTTTATTTATTGTGGGTTGCCGTTATGGTTTTGGTTTTGGTTGATGTGTTAAGTTGTATGTTTTTCATTATTTAAATTAACGCTCGTTTTACACTGCTAATTTTCATAACAGCCATCGCGTTTTCCAAACATAACTCCATGTGATTTTTTTTATTTTATTTTTTAGACAACTAAAGAATGCTAACTGATTTTCTTTTTTATAGAACTGAAAGTCCCGAAAGATAGAAGTAGAAACAAACAGTCTAGATGGCAGCAAGAACAAGAGGCCAACATGGCGGCTGGTTTTCCTATGAAAAGTTTTGCTTATGGTACCGATCAAGACATGAGGATAAACAGGTAATTTCTCATATACAATTCGAAAGATACATTATTTTATTATCTATTAGTTAATTTATTAATTTATCTATTAGAAATTTCGATTTTTTGGCAATAATTTTTTAATGTTTAAACGGAATATTGTTATGTTTTAAACCACACAATTTTGCCTTAATTTACCCAACCCTGTATCTCTTACCATTTTCAAGATCCAAGTGGTGCTCATCGAATTTGTTACACCCTGTACATCTTTAAGATTAAATAAGCGCTATTTTTGCCATCGCTTCATTCGTAGATTACCAATCTAACGAATTGTTATAAATAAATCGGTTTAAGAAATGCATTTTGATTTGATATTTAACTTGCGTTTTTTTTTAGTAATGGGGATATTGACATGAGAACGCTTCCCGCCATTGCCGCACCAACAGGAAATCTCGGCTTGAACCCGGCTCTCCAAGACAAATCAAACTCTCTGGACGCACGGGACAGTCATCAAGATGTTGATATCAGATCAACAAATGTGTTACCGTTTACCAAAGATGTTGATATAAGGTAAAAATGTATTAATATATATTAATAATAATTTATTAATATATATATAACCAGAGCTATATACATGTTCAGCCAAATTAAAACATATACCAGTTCAGCTAAGTGAAAAGGTATATAGGCTAGTAAAGCTACAACAAAGCGGGACTGATGCGTCATCTTGTTAACATACCTTTATTTTTTGCCTAATCTCTTCCTGATAGTGTTCTACACGCATTAGATCGTCTCCTTTCCACACATTGCCTGTGGACCGTTTTATTTGGCTAAACGTGCATAATAGTATAATATATAAAATTAATATTATTAGGAGAATAGTTTAAACCTCTCACTTTAAAAATGGAACATTTTCGGACCCAAAATGATAAACCTTGTTTTCACATTTTCGTATAACAATCTCCTCCTACATTTTCTTTAGCAACATCCTGTATATATTATATTTTTGTTTTATACATAGACAAGCCCCAATGACAAGATACGTCCCGCCATCTATGGACACGGACATAAGACAGATTCCGAAGGCGTTTGAGGAGAAACCTCAAAGTCAGACTGATACAGAAGATGAGCTTCATATAGATACAGGGGACGACAAGAAAGAAAGTGGTGGTGTTTCACAGAATTTCGAACTTCCTCAGGTAAGACATTTATGTCTGTATAAGTCTGATGAATTTTAAAATACCCAAATTATGATTAACTGTTTTTTTTTTTTTAATTTTCTACAATAATTTTTTTTTCTTAAAGGCCACCAGAGATCTGCTTGCTAGAATAACAGCCAATCAAAAAGACAATACAGTAAATGTACAGAATACGCTGCAGAGTCAACCTACTAGCCAATCGGTATGTATTCAATATTTAAGATTTTTAATACTCTGGCAATCAAAGAATAAATAGACCGGAAGCTTTGCTCAACTGAGGAATCTTTCGCCATCGATTGCACGAGGCATCTTTAATTTAATTCAGTGTTCAAATTTCGCATAATAAAGATCTCTGAAGATACCTCTTGCAATCAAAGTCGAAACCTCGGCAAACAATTTCAATTCGACGCGGTCCAAACCATCCAAGAACCAAGATTCCTCATTTTAAAATTGTTATTTTTTAAGCATATCTTTGTAACACTAAAAATTATTGTTCTAAAAGGCACTGAATCATTTGTTGTTGAGGATATCTTATCAATTTTCGTTTTTTTTTTCAGAGCAACTATGAAAACGACGAGCAGAACATCAACTGGTACTCGGAAAGCGATGACGACGACGAAAATCGCTTGACAATCAAGGTGGAGGAGGAGGAGGGCGGCAGAAGAGAAAGAAACGACAGCATAGACAGCAGCAGTGCATTAGAAAGAGACGGGGCTAGTCAGGATATTGAGAGTTTAAAGTAAGTTGTATATAGGCTGTAGGTTGTAGTTTGTGATCAATGAGAACTGCCAGAATATAGAAGGTGTTAAATCTGGCGAATAGGGCGACCTTCCAATAATTTGTACATCCAACCTAATAACGGCATCTTTGAATGCACGACAAGATTTATTAAATAATCAATAGTGATATTTTTTTTCTTTTTTATAAACCCAGTTTTTACAAAAATACAATTTTTTGATGAATGAATAGGTACATTTTTTCTCAATTTATCCAACTTCATAATAATTTAACAGCTTTTTACAGTCTATTTGTATTGTTATTAATCACTTTTTGATATTTTTACAGTTCTTCATTCCTTTCTCCTCCCGAATTTAACACGAAAACGGCCGATATAGTTGGAAAATTAGGTGACCTCTCAAAATTGACATTTCCGCCGAGGTCACCAAACTGCTGACGTCCATGAGTCAGAATAAGAACTCCGTACCCAGTAGTACTGGGGGAAGTAGTCCAAGCACAAAACCGGAAGGTGGTTATAGTCCAAGGGCATCTGTTCCACTTCAAGATCCAAGAATGTCTAGATCGGTAAGATTTTTTTTTTAAATAATTTCATATAATTTTTTCTTTATTTCTTTATTAGTTCACAACGTTTCGGTTGGTATGTAGCTCCAACCGTTTTAAAGTGACGACAACTGTTAGAGATACACAACATTATGCCTATTCTTCTTAATTCTTATTCATTTTTTTTTAACTAGGATCCAAGATCAGCCAATCAAACGCCTTCTTCTCACGAACAAACTTTATCGCGACAAGAATCGCGTCCTGATCCAAGACAAGACCCGAGATTGACTGATCCGAGACACAGGTCGCGTCAGAGCTCCGTCGACAGTCAAGAGAAGGTCAAGAAACCGGAAAAGATGAGTATTTACGAACAAGGAGGATTAGATATGAAAAAAGCGGCGTTGGAGATTGAAGGCGACGAATATAAAAGTAAGAACTTTATTTTTTAAATACTCTTATACTACAAAAAAACTACAGAATTATATAAAACTTGCTTTTTAAATAAGACATACATTAATATTGCTTTTATTTTTGTTGCAGGTTCTTTGCGACCCGACGTAGACCTACGGAACATGTCTCTACCCTTTAAGGGGATGCAGAACTATACTCCGGCCACTGAAATTGACGCTAGTATAAATTCCCACTTGCCCATGCCTTGGAAAGTTGCCTTTGTTGAGATACCGCGACCTGATTATACAGGTAATACGTTTAAAAACCCCGAATAACATTTTATCCTGTTTATTTATTTTGATCGCATCTCGTAGATTTGGTAGTTCAAATCACCCGTCATACCCGGACCGATAAAAAAATATATAATTTTTATTGAATTTATTTCGATCTTTGGTTTTGCTAACATATACAGTGTCCAATATTAAGTTGGCTACATCTGGATATTGATGTCAATTAGTAATAAAAAATATATACCTTGCTAAACATAATTTTTTCCAGGTTTAAAGCTAAGTATTAGCGATGCTGAAAAAACTGGGGATCCTCGGTTAAGAAAAATCTTTAGATTAAGTGTAGATGAAAAAGACAGTCCCGCGTCGCCCAAGGCCAGTCCAAAGCAAAGTTCAGGAACGCGAGTGGACCCCAGGTGTGTACTTGTTATCTCTTTTTAAAGTATTTGATAGTAAATATTTTGAGTCTAGTATTTAGGTTATAGTTCTAACGATGTGTAACAATACCCGGATTTAAAAGTTACGTTTCTGATTTTTAGACTGCGCAAACTTGAGGAAAAATCGCAGGATGCGCAGCAGGGCCAACAGATGAGCTACACGCAGCAAGTCAGCATGTTGCAGTCGTCGCAGTTCTACCAAAGTCTAACCAGCAACCAAAAACTCCTTCTCAATCAGGAACTGGCAAGATGCGACCAAAGCGGTGGAGGAGGAATGAACGATCCAGTACTTAACAATCTTTTGAGCAACCTCAACTTATTGCCGCAGGTAAATTCATATCAAATTGTACATTTTTTGTATTTTTTTTTATATAAAAATATTCCAAAATATTTCTCTTTTTTTCCCACAGACTGTTACAAGTCAACCAGGTCCCACTCACGGAGGAGACGTCTTGTCCATTCTTGCCAACATCACCAAGATGAACCCTTTGATGCCAAATCAGCCGTTAATGGGTCAACAAGGACTCTTAGGAGCAGCCCCTGGAATCCCTCACATACCCTCATCAGTCGCTCAGGGTATGCCACAAGATTACCCCATAAATTTCTGACCCTAGAAATGGGGATTGTTGGGAAACGCACCTCCAGGTAGCTATAATCAGTTCGGAGGTATGGATCAACAATTTGGAGGCTATGGAGATGACTTCTATGGCGGATACGACGATACGGGCAACATGGGACCACAAGGAGGCAATATGGGACCACAAGGTGGCAATATGGGGCATCCGGGAGGCAATATGGGACCTCAAGGTGGCAACTTCAGGCAAGGCAGGGGGTACAATAACAATAACAGAGACGGAAGGCGTAGAGGTAATAGAGACGGTTTCCGAGGTGGAAGGGGTAACAGGAACTTCAAAAGAGGAGGAGGGGGAGGAAGAGACATGAGAGGCGACAGGGGAGATAGGGGTGACAGGGATAGAGATAGGGACGGTGGTAGGGGGAATAGGGACATTCGCCAGCATAAGAGAGGTTAGGGAGTAATAATTCTTGTTGATGTTTTGTTACTATATCTTCCATTAGTGTTAGATAAATGCTCAGATCTATTTTAAGCGTAGAAGGAGAATTGTAAAGAATGAACAAAAACGTAAAGACATAGTTATTTATTATAAATATTTTTGGGTATTTGGATAAGAGGACGCGAGTGGTCCTCCTAATTAATGTAATAGGCGAAAAGCATATTACAAAAATTAAATTGTATAGTAATTTCGTGCCAAAAATAATTTTGTACATGAAAAATAAATTATTAATAGATATTAAGGGAGTTAGAATGGTAATCTAATTTATTCAATATTTGTAAAAAATTGTAAATATATTTTTTGGTACATACCATAAGTTGTAACATTAAATATTTAAATTTTCAACAGACTTTTGTATATTTATAAGTGAAGACTGAAAGATGGTTTGAGGACTGCGCAAAAGTAGATTTTTCCCGCTCTTTTGAAGTAAATTTGATTTTTATACTGTTGGTGTATACAAATGTAGGGCAAATGAATTGAACCTATGGCAAAAAAATAATATTGATTTCTCAGAAAATAATTTTTAGTAAAAGTTGTACTAACTACAAACAATATGAATATTTTTCATTGTAAAATCATCGGTTAAATTTTGTCGGTAGAGTTACTGGACACCATGTGGATATTTTTTGCATATGTGTTTAAATTAACTGAAGTTTCATGACGTTCCTACATTTTTTTGCACACCTCCCTACTGCTTCCAAAACGAAGGACAGTTTTGACTGAAATCTTGATTTATAAAGGTAATTTGTACCTTGTACATAAAAAATTAATAAAGTATATTCCTAATATTGTACATAAAATTTATTTAAATCATACTTTATCTAATATTGTAAATTAACTATAAGAAATAATTTATTTTTGTTATTATCAATTATCATGAATGTAGATTTTAGTTTTTCGTTAGGGCTGTTTTTGGACGTGGAAAACAATCGAAGGGAAAGACAGCCCTAATGATTTGAGGTTATGTTTTAATAAAGGCTTTTTACACAAGAGGGCATAAAAGTAACCTGTTAATTTTTGTGAACAATTTACACAGTTATCAGTTAATTTTGTACAGAGTGTTTTAAATTTCAGCTTTGTCACAGATAACCTAACTTTTAGATGTCTAATCGTCGGGTATTTGAGCATGCGCACTTAAGAGTCATGGATATTTTTAGACATAATACCTACAAATCATTCTCTGAATTTGGGACATTCTGTACAATTTACAGAACTGAACTGTGTGAAGCTTTATTATTGACGCCATTTTCTATTGAAAATGTGATAAATTTTTAGAGAAATATTTATTTATTGATTAATAATCCAAAATAAAAGTGCAGTGTTATACATATACAGGGTGGGTCTTAACCTATACGCATACACTTGGGAAATTATTGCTAAGAACAAACAATAACTAATATTGATAAAAAACTTAGTAAAATATTTGTTTTGTTAAAGAGATAATTAATTACTTCCAAGGACAAATATTGACTAATAATAAAAACAATGAAGAAACTAATTTTTGTGTTAAAAATAATTATAATAATATACAGGGTGTCGAAGAATATGTGAGCAATCTCTGAATACATAAAAATAGTGTGACAAGTTTAATTTTTTTTCCCAAAGCCCATTTTTACAGAGATATGTGCCCTTAAAGGACGCCGTTAACAATGGGTTTTTCTTGAATAACTTTTATAGTATTCGGTATAATGAAATAATTTTTTAATAATGATGAACAAGCAAGGACTCTTTAGGTCGTCTCCTTGTAAAAAATTAATCTTTATTAGTTCGCCAGCGGCGGACTAACCTTTACACAATAGTGTTAATTATTTTTACACCCTGTATAGTAAAGAAATGAAATAAGTATTTTTGGGTAACTTAAATCCCTAGCTAAAAAATGTTAAAGTTAAAATTGTTAGTAAACTTATTATTACCAAAATTCCTACTAAATCTTTAAAAGTGAAATAAGAGTTATATGGAACAATATCTGTTTTTCGTATAGATCCCATAGGATTATTAGATCCACTCTCCTGTTAGATGTCTATCAATTAAAGCGTTTTCGACAAAAGTTTTTGTTTAGTAAGGGCATCTAAAAACATTAGGTTATTCCAAAGTCGGTCTATATAAGGTCGCGACATTCGGCCATATTGCTTTGACGTGTGACGTTATGACGTCACATCTCCCATTTTTCGGCCTTGTTGTTTTTGTTGTTGTGTTTATCGACATCGGACAAGAGAACCCACCTTTTTTTTAGATAAGGGTTTAAGTTACTTAAAAATGCTATTTTTATTTCTTTATTATACAGGGTGTAAAAAAATAAGTACTGTAAAGTGAGGTGTATTCGGACAGTGGGGGCGACTTCGGACATTTGGTTTTACTCGCATATCATCGGCCATAATCGACTGCCCACTTCAATGGTACGCTGATATACAGACTGTCCACGGATAGAGTTAACAAGAGGACAAACGAATCAAAGATTTCGTTTTTCTAAAAAAGTCATTCTTCATAAAAATTTTTGCTTGTAAAAAAAATGAGATTAACGAAGAGAAAATGTTGATTTTGTATACAGAGTTCGCAAAAACTTAAAAAACATGATTTTACTCCAATAGTAAACTACCTTTATTTTTCATTTTTAAGCAAAATGTCATTTAAAAAATTATTTAGAATAGCATTTTGAATAACTTTATTAATGTTACAGCGGTATCAAAAAGATTCATGAAACTGATTTTGAAGTTATCAAAAATTAATTATTTTAAATTTTTATAATAAAATGCCCTAAAATAACTATTCTAATTTGCTTTTCAAACACCTGCTTTCTCCAAATTCCTACACAATACAATTTTTCAACTGTAAACGCCAGTTTTCGCCAAATTATGGAGTTCAATAAAATTTTGTATTTTTGTTTTTATTGATTACAAACATTATTCTAAATAAATTTTCCTTAAGACATTTTGCTTAAAAATGAAAAATAAAGGTAGTTTATTCTTGTCAACGGCGCAACCTAAGAAAACAGGTGATCGGACATGTTTAACCATTGAAATGGATACAAATATAATTTTATTTATTTACTTTGTTATGTTTGATACGCGTTTTTAGCCTTGTGCGTGAATAACTGTGTGTTTTGCTATCATTTTTGATATATAAAAGTTATTCAAGAAAAACCGATTTCCAGTGGCCACATACCTCTGTGAAGAGGGACTTTATATTTTATAGAACTTGTAACATTATTTTTATGTGTTCTATATGAATCCGAGAGACTGCCCACATATTCTTGGACACCCTGTATAAGCCATTAGTTTTATTATAATTGCTTAAAAATAAGCTCACATATAACCACAACTAACTATAGCATACTAATAGACATACAAAACAAAAAATAATTTTCAAAGTTTGATATTTATAAGAATTTTTTTCACATTTATTTTTATACAGTGAGTCGTAAAGTTAGCAACACACGGGATGTTTGTGTCACGTACATTTTTAACTAATCATTATGTTTTAAGAAGTAAAATCTCTGTAGATATCCTGGGCATTTAAAGGTGAAATGTCCCAAAGTGTTTTCAAATTTTAGTGTTACTATTGTGTATAACACTGTAAGTTTATTGCAACTATTATTAAATTGGTGTATACTATTGTAAAACTAAGGTCTTTTGCAATAAAAGGAAATAATTTAAACACAAGCTAGTTTTATTTGTCTTTATTAGTGTTAATAGCTTTAGTCACATCAAACAACGCACCATAAGTAAGGCCACGGAACAAAGGATAGAATGAACTTCAAAACAGATTTATTTTTTTTTAATTATATGTCACAATTATGGACAAGGACATCAAACTTAAAACTAACAACAGAATCTAATAAAAATATGGGATGAGGCATGACTCATAACTGTTTTTTTTTTTTAATTCTAGATAAGTTGGTTTTGAAACGAAAATTTTGAAAAATGTAAAGCAATGAATGTTTCTATCAAAATCTAAATGTTGATGTAAACATTCATTGCATTTCTGCATCTTCTCGGAATATTCCCGATAAACTAAAAAATTACTTTGGATGTTTGCTGAAATAACCTGTATTTCATTTTAATTCAAAGTTCAATGGCCTTACCAGAGAGGAGCATTTAAAACTAAAAAATCATGCTGAACACATTAAATCAACAAATTTAGGAACAAAATTTAAAGTTACCTGGGTATTCCAGCTACAAAAGTCATAAATTCAGATTTATTTGCGCCAAATGTTGTAAAACACTCTTTATATACATACTGAACAAACTTAAAACTTAAATGTTAGAATTAGGACTAGTGTCATTTTAATGGGCCCCATACACTACCAGTTGCGATCATCTACCTGTCACTATAAATTTATCAATATGTTTGATAGTGTGTGAGGCTCATAACACCTGAGTGTATTTTTAAAGCATAGAGTACTGATCGGGAGGCTCGATACGATAGAACATGACTATAGAGGTATCCTAATGGTTGTATACCACCCTCGCTGCTGTAACAATGCAATTTTTGACAGAAAATATTTTAAAACACAATAATAATTGATAATTAACGTCACTCGTGGACATTCACTTATCACAGTCTAGAAAAAACATACCAAAACAGGTCTAAAACTATATTTACATCGACAATGTTCCAATAGACATTTTATTTGCTTTCTTTATACAATTTTAAATCGTTTTAAGAGGGGGAGAGGGTTAAATTAGTAATATAAAGGGTAATATTACCGAGGTAATTTTGGTAATATTACGTAAGATTACCAAAAATCGGTAACATTGGAAATATTGCTTTTTTCCGCTCTATACTCTAAACAAATCAACGCGGCGACAATTTACCAGAAGTTAAAAGTTTAATTGCAACGGAGTCAGTGGCGTAGCGTGCCTCGCAGGGGCCCCGTATCACAAACAGGTTAGGGGACCCCAAAGAAAATTTTGACGAAAAAAAAATTCCCCACTTTCCAAATCCATTCCTTTCCTTATTTTAGCATCACACTTTTAGGATGGCGGACCGAATTTGGTACCGCTTTGCAATTTTATGCAAAAAAAGGGTAAAATAAATAGAAAAAGGGGTTTTTAATAGGTCAAAATCAAATGATAAGGGCCATTTAAGCTTTAAATTAGAAATTGTTGGTAAAAAACGGGGAATATAGTGAAAATAAGGCCAATTCGATTTTCAAATTTGATGATGGATATCTCAAAAACAAAACGTTGTCGACTTAAAAATCTTTCTGATTTGTTATCAGCACCCAAAAAAAAAACATAGTTGCCAAAGATCGTAAAAATTAGCGTCGTGTCCAATGAGTAAACAATTACCGTAACCAAAAACGACGATAGTTTTGTAATAGGCCTTCTCCGTCGTCTTCTTACTATCAAAAACATGAGTAGGGTGTCCATTTTTAAGTATTGAAAATGACTGACAAACCTTAGATATGGATGTGACAAGTGTCGACCACCGGTGGTCGTGTAAAGACAACTTCTAGCGGACACCGTTGGCGACTGCAAGTCGCTGTCTATAGCGACTAGAAGTCGCCGCCGGTGGCGACCACAATTCGCTGTGTTTGCGGCGGGCCTAAAACTGCAAGGCGTCATCCAAAGTATTCTTCACAAGTAGATCATATTAAGGAAGCACTCGCACAGTACAAAATTAGAGATGGAATATTTTTACTAACGAATTCGTCATTTTCAGCGAAAAATATATGCCTGGGCATGTTTAGTGGGCAGGGATTTGCTCCACTAAAATAAGTAGCTTGGCTTCAGACAATTTTAATTTACCATCGTTAACAGCCGCAACCGAAACAACATTCAGAACTTATGGATTTATTCATCAGCAAAGATTTATTTTCATTACTTACCGTAGAAAAGGCCGGAAAACTAACTTATGTTACCCATAAATATAATTAACTAAATAAAGATCATTCAAGAATAGTTGAGGCTACTGAGGAAGAAATTAAAAAAAAGTAGATTATATTTTGTAAAAATTTCGGAGTAAAATTACAAAAGTTTTAGTGCTCAGAACTGAAAGCGCATTTCCCAAAACACGTTTGTGCCAATCATAACTTTAAAACTACTGCACTTTTTTTTATCTTTGGACAAACCACGAAGGCTAAAAGCCTAAATACTAACGTACCGTGGGTGTCTTAAGCAAGGTAAGAGGGAGTTTGTTGACACGGGACTTAAATACTTGAAGATTTGGGGGAAGGAAAGACCTCCGCGGGCAGCAAGTTCCACAACCTAGAAACTCTAGGGATAAAAGAACGAACAAAGTGGGAAGTTCGGGGCCTGTCCAGTTGGATCGTATAGGGATGCATACGCGCGGAACCACGAGTTTCTCTGTTGGGAACCGTAAGTGGAGGAACTATACTGGACAATCCTTTAAAAAAATAGCAGTATTTCTTTACATAATTTACTAATAATACTGAAGAGTTTTTCTTTTTCAAATTTGTCAATATTTCTAATTTTTATAAAAACAACTAGGCCCTTTTCTTTTTAATTGAATTTTTTAATCATCAATCATATTAACAAATTTTAACGTGTTCCCAAAAAGTAAAAAAATAAAATTAAAAAAAAACCCTCTCAGCGTTACCTAAAAAAACGATTATCTAACGAATGATCGAAAATATTTTAATTTCAGCACCGAGATATATTAGCCACCGCAATTTACCTTTTTCGAGACGTCGTATCCGAATAAATGCTGCCATTGTCGTATTTTTTAAAATTTCTAAAAAAATCCACACCATGTTCTTCTAATGTTATACTGTAATTTACCATTGAGTTTAATGAATAAATTTTGACTGTGTCGTAAAAAATATAAAAACGTACCTTTACAAATATACCCCTCTCTTTAAAAAATCTTTTCATCCCAGATTTTCAGAGTAATATTTAACATAAATGAATATTGGAAAAAAGTCTTTTCCTTTTTGCCACTGTTAAATTGACATTTAAACAACATATTAAACTTCACTTCCCAGGCTGAACTTAAACACCTTATTTAAAAGTCCATTTGACGGTTCAAAAGCTAAATGTAGATGTAGACTTATACTTAATCTCTAATGTAACAGTGACAGGGGACTTGCAACAAAATGTAATTAAATGATATTGGTTCATTACCAGAGACAAGAATGAGACGAGTAACTGGTCCTAACAATTTGTCCATTGTATTTATCTCTTTCTGGTTTAACGCAAGTTCCAATAAATATGTCTTTGTCTTTCATCATGGCAGGCTATCGTAAATGGAGCGATCATCGCTTTGCCCTGGTTGGCAAGTTGTTTACAATTTCTGCATGTAAACTTTAATGTCCTTTTTTGGCTCAAATCTAATTAAGAGAAAGAAAATATACCATGAATCGAATATTTTTAACTTGACAAACGTTGCCGCAGGCAGTCACGCCGAAATGTTAATCGATATTTGTGTTTGATATTTTTCAATGGCCGATTTGTTTGGACAGTTTGTTTACATTTTCTGTGATTTGTTGTGTGTTGCGTGGTTTTTTACCTTTAATTGGACTTTGACTATTGACTTTTATTAGTGATCACAGTGTATATATTAAATTTGTGCTTTTCAACAGATTATTTAAGGTAATATTGACATGGTTATCTGTAAGAAAAAATCTTTATAAAAACCAAATAAATTACATTTTTAATAAGGGTGTGTAATTATTGAACTAAACCCCAATATTTTATATTAATAGGAAACAAAAACAAGTACCTAACATTAAGGGCAAAAATAGCACAGCTATATAATTTGAATTTGGCGGGCAAACGATAAAGTCGACTCACGCGCCATCTGCTTTTGCCTTCCTTGAAGACAGACAAGGAAGGTCCAGCAGCTATCTCTCTCTCGGATAATTTATTTACATTTAGTTGCTCGTCTCATTGTTGTCTCTGTCATTACTAAAAACATTTAATTTATAGTTAGGGATCCCTGGACCATTTTGCAAGTCATTAGTAACAAGCTAATTTTTCGTGAGTAGCTTCATTTTGACGAGACGCCCACGAAAAATTAGCTTGTTAGTAATGACTTGGAAAAATGGTCCAGGGATCCCTAACCATTATTTTATTTTACCCAGTAAATTATAGGCATTATTGCTTATGTCTTTTAGGTGATTTTTGCGCTTTTTTAATAGTTATTTAATGATAGAAAATCCTTTTTCCAAGGCCGTGCCTAGCGGGTGGTGTAAGTGGTGCAAGGCACCAGGGCGCAAGGCTGTAGGGGCAGAAAAATGTGATATAAATGGCAGAAAGTATAAAAGAAAGGGCGGACGGCAGGAGGAATGAAAGTTTTTGAAAATAGGAAATGAGAGCAATCAAGAAGTAGGGACAACAGTAAAGAGTATAATATAGAAAAATATAAGAAATTGAGGTGAGGAGGACCTTTTATTATTTTTTTTCTTCAACATTTTTAAACCTCAAATTTTAGAAATTGAGGACTTAAATTTTTGTTCCAAGGGCGGCAAATAATAATTTTTGCACCACGGCGCCAGATACCCTAGGAACGGCCCTGACCGCTAAAAAAAAGCTCTTTTAGTTTTACTATACTACATAAAGTGTTAAAAAAGTAACTTTTTGTAGCAGTCGACGTTTTTTTCACACTTAGAATTACGGTTTTGTTTCAATGCCTACTAGAATTTATTTTATAATGAACTTAGGCAATATACCAGTAAATGCGACATCAACTAAAACAAAATATCATGTTGCCTTAACGTTGGGAATTTATTCTTTTAGTTCATGTGTCACTTAATTTAAAATTTATCAGTTTGCTGATAAATTAAAAAGAAATTATCGTAAATCAATAATAATAATTAATTTGAATGACTCAATTCAATGTATACAGGGTGTCTCTAAAAGGTCTGTAAAAAATGCTACCACAAATTCCTTAACCAAAACGATCTAACGCAAATTACCTTAGACGAAAAGTTGATCGTTTGCAACATACAGGGTGTCAAAGTTTTTATTTTATTTTAGTTATTTTTCAATATTTCATTTGTGTCGTCCATTAATCACGTGAGGCTTGAACAGGGGGAGAAGTTAAAAAATCACTAGGGGGAGGGGTTGTAGGGAAGATAGCACGTGTATTTATTTTTTTGTTGAAAAGCAAAGTCGGTCTATATAGGGTCGCGACATTCGGCCATATTGCTTTGACGTGTTATGACGTCACATCTCCCATTTTTTGGCCATGTTGTTCAGTACCGGAGATATTCATCAGTTTATTGTATTATTAGAACAACCGTTTACACAACAGTTTTTAATTATTATTAAGTTGTTAATTCTTTTACTTTAAATAAAAAACATTTGGAATTACATCTTTCAACAAATATCACTTCCAAAACAATGCAAAATGAAATGCGCAAATTCTAGACGCCACTGCATGGATTGATCATCAGCTTTTATTTTACCCAGTCTTGCCAACTTTTCTCCGTGGAGTGCCCTTCCTTGCGTCCCCGATCTCGAACCGCCTAAAAGTTGAGGATGTGTCGCAACCTTATAAATATAAACTAACCTTGGTTGAAAAGCTTGCAATTTTAATGTCTATCTAAACATTTTTACAATATATTTTGTTCCCAAAAAACACTTGATAGGGAATGGGGAGGGGGAAGCCACCTGCAGTTCTTTGCTTATTTTCAAGGTGTCATAACTTTTTTTGCCTTGGTGTATTATAATTTTAGTGAAGAATTTTTATTCTCCCATACTTTTTGCCCAAAAAAGGTATACATAATAAACATCGCTACAAACAACCGTTTTTGAAAAAATTCAGGTTAAACATTTTATTCCATACCAAAGTTGCCCATTGCACTCCTTCACACTATTTCTAGTCCACCTGGTAGTGTTTAAAAGGTGTGTACAAAATGCTACCATAAATTCTTTGGTCCAAAATACAACGATCTAATGCAGTTTATATAGGTCAAAAAGTTGCTGGTTAGGGGTGTCAAATTTTCCATTTTTTTTACTTGTCACCCTGTATCCCGCAAACGATTAACTTTTTGGTTAAATCGTTATATTTTATATACACAGACCTTTAAGAGAAACCGGGTGGCCTAAATAAAGCATAAAACAGGCTGTCCATGAGAGCGGTTTTCCGCTCGCGGATGATAATTCAGCGTTATGATTGGTTAGTGAAAATTAAAAATGCCTTTCCCGCCATTTTCGACGCGGATCCGCAAAAAGCTGAGATGAAGTTAACTATTTTGCGTTTTTCACTAGATTGTGCGGATTTTTCAAATTAATAGCCAGGAAATATAACCTTAAACTAGTTGATGAGCTTGATGATAAGACAAGACGTTAAAGATCCATTTTTAATAAAAGAAGGGTTATGGACGACATTAACTACACTTTTTAATTATTTACTTCAGGATAATATTTGGCGAAAAAAAAATATTTATCCTACTTTCAATACGACCAAAAAGACAAAAAAGGAGGTACAGGTTTTGGGTTAGAAAAATTTTTTTAGAAAGAAAAGTTCATAGCCATTATTATTCTTTATTAAAGGAATTAAGACAACATGATGATGAAAAACACTTCAATTATTTAAGAATGTCAAAGGAGCATTTTGACACGACGACCGTCTAGCTTGTACTCTAAGGTAAATAGGTAACAAAAAAGTGAATGTGGTAAATAAAAGACTAAGACAAGCTATTAACCAAAGTTGCCTAATTTGCTGGATTTATTATTATTCATTATTCAATCCATTTGCCATCCCACAGACAGATGATGATTGACATCTATAGCGACCTTTACAACCGTAGTACCAACCAAAGAAAATTCTAACATAAAATCACCATATTCGAAACAAAACGCTTTGATATTTTTCGCTACAATGGACGTGTCAGCGGAATTTCTGCGCGTATTTTCAATACGCGGGCGGAAAACCGCTCTCATGGACAGCCAGCTTAAAGAAATGTAAAGGAATTTTTTTATGTGATATAAAATGTTTAATCTAAAGTATCTCAGAAACCGTTGTTTGTAGCCCAGTTTTGACACCCTGTATTTCGGAAACGATTAACTTTTCGACTAAGGTAAATCGCGTTAAATCGATGTATTTTGGCCCAAGGAGTCTATGGTAGCATTTTGTACAGACCATTTATAGACACCCTGTATAGTCGTAGAAAAAAATAGGATGTAACACACACAAAGTGTCTTATTTTACTCATAGCACCTCCCATTCGTAAAAAACAAGTAAATTTCTAATTAAAAACGGTCAAAAATTACAAAAACGAACATAACCCCCTAAGGCATCATATAAAAGCACTACCATCACATTCTAAAAACGTAATTTGACGCTTATCCCCTACCCTTATCACTTCAACACTCAATCTAAAGGCCTATGTAATCCTCTGCATAACTGATATTCCCTTGTCGAAGCTCCTCTAGGTCAGGCCAGGATTTCTGGGACACCACTTTGAATCCCGATTTCGCCAATCCGTAGAATTCTTTTGGAGTTAAGGTATTACTCGTGAATTTCCAACCTAGGTGGTTATTGCAGCTGGTACATTGCATAATTGTCCATGCATATCTAAAAATCAAATATAGATATAATACCAAAGAGTGTGGCGCAGTTAAAGTATTTATTCGCGTTATAAAAATGTCTCGCACGAAAAAATCATCGCTAAACAAAAAATGCAAACATTTCTATCTAATAAAAAATAAATAGGAAAAAAGGAAAAAAAGTTAAAATTTTGTTGTGCTGTTTGTTTTGTCCTGTTTAAAGCCTCCAAGTGCCTTTTATATGCAGATGATCTAAAATTTTATACCACAGTTTCTTCGAATTTTAATGTCCTGCAATCTGATCTGAATAGGCTAGTGAACTGGTGTAAAAAAATTACCTAAAACTGGATGTCAAGAGGTGTAAAGTGCTCCGTTTATAAAATGTAATAATCCGATAAACAGGACTAAGGAATAAAAAAATAAACTAAACATAAGTTACCCTGGAAACCATGAAAACTGCCGTGAAGGATGTCCTACTAACTGAAAATTTGTAGCCGACAGCACAGTCACAGTCTCATAGACATGGCCACCTAAAATAACATATAATAGCAATTAATTATTTATATAAATAAATAATGGTTTAAAAAACACGCTTTTATATGCAACCGAACTAAAAATTAGAAAATAATTTTTCATTACAAAGAGGTTGTATTACAGTAATAAAAGGTCAACCAATGAATCATAATTATATACCTCAAAATAGAATTATAATAAAATTTAAGATAATAACAGAATAATTCACGTCAGAGTAAAAAGCGTGGGGTTCGGTTGCATATAAAAGCGTGTTTTTTAGTTTTTTTAAACTATTATTTATTTTTCATTTTTTAGTTCGATATATCAATTAGTTTTCTGCGGACATGATGTATTGAAATGTTTCACGAACTATTTCGTAATCTAATCATTTCATTTAAAGCTTCACTGTTGCATGGGGTTTCAGAACGCAACTACTCCGAACAAGTTTCTGTCAGCCTTATGCTGAGAGTACGTCCGAAACTGCACGCATGCGCAGATCGCGCACTAGCTCTTTCTCTGTTACTCTCCACAGAAAATCTATAAAGGAATTTATTTATCCTGGCGATCCTAATCAGGATAACGGGATACTGTTTGCAAATTATTACATTGTCATGGGTCCTTGATACGTGTGCAAAGTTTCAAAGAAATCGAATCGCTGGAAGTTGGTGAAAATTAAGCTTAAAGATTCCGTTGCATACATACATACATACATACATACATACAACCCAAGCTAATAAAAGCGTGTTAATAAGCTCAAAGATTCCGTTACATACATACATACATACATACAACCCAAGCTAATAAAAGCGTGTTAAAAAACGTATAGGTAAAGTAGGGTAACTTTCTAGAAAATTTCAACTTTGACGATGGATATCTCGAGAACGAAACGTTTCTGCCAAAAAATTCTTTCAGATTTGTGATCAGCGCCCAAAAAAAAACAGGGAAAAACCAAATTTCGTTAAAATCGAAGTTGCCCCAAGTTTCCTAGAAAATGACCAAAAGTAACTATACCTAGTTATACTGATAACTTACAGCTTTTCTCATACATACCTGGGTTCACATAGTTACTTTGTATTCCATCCTTAGACATGGCAAAAACTTTAGTCGGATCTGTAATTTGGGCTTCGCAATTTTCGCAACACATTACTCTTCCCTAAACGATAAAAAAATTAAGTTGTGTTCTATGTAAAAGACAAATTCTAACACTCACCAATTTCAAGTAAATACATTCCAATTTAAGTCGTTCCAAAGTACTTCTGAGCCCCAAAATTTTCAGACGTTCTTTATGGCTTAATTGGTAGTTCTGTACAAACCAATAGGACAGTTTTTCTGGGTCACTAGGTATGTATTCTATGAAAAAGAATATTACATAGGAAGTAAAACAAATTAGGCGTGGTCAAAGATACATGTAAAAGTATAATATTATTTATGTTACTGGGCTGAATTTTATAGTATTATTAATTCTCTGTACAATGGCGATACAAAAATTGCCTGAGGATTTGTTCTGCCGAAATTGAACGTTATATTCACTCTCACACGAAAAAATCATCACTGAACCTATCTCGCGACAAAAAATGCGAAAAATCTCAATTTTCCAGCGACTTTTCTAAATGCACTGTGGAGTAATTTATGGTATTTCTCTTCCTCTATATAATAGCATTTTAAAAATATTTAAATGATTTCCTGTTCTGCCGAAATTCAACGACAAATTCACTCTAGCACGAAAAAATCATCGCGGAACCTCGTGATAAAAAATGCAAAAATCTCAATTTTCCATGGACTTTTTTAAATGCAATGTGGGCTGAATTTTATTGTATTGTTTCTTCTCTATACAATGGCGATACAAAAATTTTCTGAGGATTTGTTCTGCCAAAATTCAACGTCATATTTTTTTTTCGCCCTTTCGGGGTCATCCCACCCAGGCCCGGCGACCGCCCCCTAGGTGGTGCACTGCAGCCTGAAGGCTTATTGTACCTTGACCCCTACTCCTTCCCATTCACACACCATTCATTCCATAACTTTGATGGATGTTGCTCGGTCCGTTTGTTCACCCCCGAGCAGAACACCGCGTGCCGTTGCCCAAAACCCACAATGCCGGTCACCCATCCAAGTTATGGGCGCGCACTTCACTGCTTAACTCCGGAGATCGACGCTTGCCGATACAACCGGAGCAGCCACAAGCGCGCCAAAACGTCATATTTACTCTCGCACGAATAAATCATCGCTGAACCTATCTCGCGACAAAAATTCGAAAAATCTCAATTTTTCAGCGACTTTTCTAAATGCAATGTGGAGTAATTTATGGTATTTTTTCTTCTATATATAATAGCGTTTTAAAAATGTTTAAATTATTTCCGGTTCAGCCGAAATTCAACGTCAAATTCACTCTAACACGAAAAAATCATCACTGAACCTATCTCGTGATAAAAAATGCAAAAAATCTCAATTTTCCATCGACTTTTCTAAATGCAATGTGGGGTTAATTTTATAGTATTTTCCGCCCTCTTTATGATGGCGTTTTAAAAATGTTTAGATTATTTCCTGCTCTGCCGAACTTCAACGTCAAATTGACTCTCGCACGAAAAAATCATGCCTGATGCCATCTCGCGACAAAAATGCAAATATTCCCAATCTTTCAGCGACTTTTCTAAATAAAATGTGGAGGGTAAGTGTATTTTTTCTCCCCTATAAAATAGAGTTTTAAAAATGTTCAGAAGATTTCTGGTTTTCGCGATATTCGATGTCAAATTTACTCTCGCACGAAAAAATCAATGCTGAACTTATCTTGCGGCAAAAAAATATTTCTTTAAGAGTTTTCCTCAAGCAAAAGATTAAACGTGTTTTTAATTCAAAAGAAACTTTAAGCAAAAAGCGTATTATAGGCCACTGGCATAGATAAGGGGAGGGGTAAAGGGGGTAATTACCCCCCATCAGGAAGGTTGAAAAATTTGTAGGGGTCATTACAAATAAGGTTGTAAAGTAGAGTTTGTAAGTGGGAAGACTTTTTAATTGCTTTTGTTAGTAGTTGATGCGCAATATGACATGTTTGACAATGAAAATAAGTAAATATGTTTTTTTAAGGCGACTTTTTTTGTTCTCCAAAATTTTTTGGCCGATTTTTTAGTTCTTCATCCATTGCATTACCCTCCTTCCCCAGAAAATAAAATTATCTACGCCAGTATTATAAGCCATACCTTTTCCATATGAACTGAGTCCTTCTACTAGTGTTTTGGTATAATAACTGACTTCATTTAGTTCATAAACCCAACTCGGCAGTGGGAACTGTGCAGAATGGCATCTACAAATATATTTTCATTCTCATTACATTCAACAACATACAAAATGAAAAAAAAATAAACAAAAATATAAACAGAAACCTTTTTGAATAGTGTCTAGTTTCTTGAGAGATATACAGGGTGTTTCCTAACTACAGTATGTAACTTAAAAACCCTTTAAGTGATTTGGATAAAATTTTATTCACTTATTTAATGTAAAAGGGCGCTTTTCAAGGTCTATGTAGATTAAACCAGTTGGGTCCAGTGGCGTATACACACAGCCAATATTATTAAGAAAAAAAGTACGCCTCTGACTTCTTGTAAACTTTTTTCTTCAAAAACAAAGCAAGATACGAAGAAAATACAAATGAGTAAAAAGTTAAATTGTTAATTGCTTAATCAGAAAAAAAGAATAAATCTTCATATAAAGTCAGTGGCATACTTTTTTACAATATTGGCTGTGGTGCCCACTGAGACGTCACTGAACCCAATATTCCTAATTTAGGCAGAGCTTCACAAGCGCCTTATTACATTAAATGAGTGTCCCAAATTTTATTTAAATTGGTTAGAGGGTTCTCAAGATATTTAAAAAATTCCAACTCTTTTTTAAAACTTTAACGCCTTGTATCTCAGAAATGAAGCAAGTCGAAACATATGTTTGTAGGAACTCTTTTCATAAAAATCACCTCCTTAAGTTTCATACTGTAGTTAGGAAACACCCTGTATATCTCTAAAGAAAGTACATATTTTTCAGTTCAGATCAGAAAGAGCTTACTTTCTAGACTACTTTTCTCACCTTCTAAACCTTTTGCACTTTTTTAAATCCTCAAAACTATCCAACCTCCACTTTCTCTTATTCTTCAAGGCATAAAGTTGAGTGTCTTCTAGTGGAGCCACTATTGGAGGCTCTGCCAAAATCTGAACAGTGACTAGTTTTATTCTGCCTAAACCCACAAGTTTAAACATGTAGAAAAACAAAAATATTCGAAAAATAACGACACAGTAAGTTTGATAATGACTAGTAAATTTATTCTACCTGCTATATTTTCTATCTTAGATCCAGCCACTCTCTTGCACCTCTGTCTCCCTCTAGCTTTGACATGTAACATATTATTTCTTAAATTAGTCTCAAATATTTCCATAGTTACACCATATTCATACAAACCACTATATCCTGAACTAAAAGAAAATATTTGTCTCAAATTTTGTGAAAAATAAAGAGCCTTGATGATGCAATAGTGCATGAAACATTGAAATTTAATTATATACTGGGTGTTTTCTAACAACGGTACGAAACTTCAAAGCGTGATTCCTTATGTTATTTTATGAAAAAGTTCCTATAAACATATGTCCGAAGTTGCTTTCTTACTGAGATACAGGGTGTTAAAATTTAAGAAAAAAAATCAGTTTTTTCTAAATATTTTTTATATGCTTGGGCCGATTTGGATTTTAGGTACATTTATTTATTAAAAGACTAAAAAGTTGTATTACTAATTGCTTAATTATAAAAAAATATAAAAACGTCCAAAAGTTAGTGGCATGCTTTTTTTCAGTAATATAGGTTGCGGTGCCCACTGAGACGCCACTGGACCCAATAATAACAATCTGGTTAGGGCTTAATAAGCGCCTTATTACTTTAAATAAGTGTACCAAATTTTATCCAAATTGGCCTAAGCATATTAAAAATATTTATAAAAAACTGATTTTTTTCTTAAATTGTAACACCCTATATCTAAGTAGGGGAACAACTCCAGACATATGTTTATAGGAACTTTTTTCATAAAATTATATAAGGTATCACCTTAAAGTTGTAAGAAAACACCCTGTATATAGGAGTTAAAACAAAACCATCTTACTTGGCACATAATAACACAAAAACTTTATTGTGTTCTTCAATGAAATTCTGCATAACTCTATTTTCAAAATGGTTGTTCATGACTAAAGGTAAAGTGAATCCTGGGAACACCAGAGTATTGGTATAGATTGCAAATATATTGCGTAAGACATCACCATCCTCAAACAGTGAGTAACCACTCAGAGGGTTTAATTTTCCCAGATACTTAAAAAAAAAACAGAAAATAAATAATTATTTTTCTGCAAAGGCTGTTAATATTATCATTTATCTTACTCCGTGAGTTGTTGGAATATCTCTATCATATTCTCCAGTTGTTGCATTAACTAACTGCAAGTTTTCATCTTCTAAAAGAGAAAATAACATAATAATAATTTCGATTTGTCCTAATTTTTTATTCCTATGCATTTTTATTATTATTTATTAATTTTTTGAATTTGGTGACTAATTTGTCATTAATATTTTGATAAATTTTCCATTCAAGGGTCAACAAGGGACTGTACATCACATTTCAAACATAAGGACTATTTTACCAAAAGTGTTATAATTAGTATATTAATATATTTATATTTTCTCTATTCTCTATAGTTTCTTGAGATACACATACGTAGTGTTAATATTTGCAAAACCTTTTTATTTTATTTTTATATAAGATTTTTTTCTTAAAATGTTCATTTATACCTGAACTATCACCTTCCCCACCAGAATTAGAGTCAGTTATATGCCCGTTCTCGATTTCCATGGGAAAATTTTGATCGTCTTGATCATTATCCTGGTTTTCTGGCTCTGCCATGTTTATATTCCGGGAATTTCTGAAAAGTTTCGAAAAATTTCTTGTTTATTTTTATTTCATATCAAAATAAAAACATTGCTGACATCTGACACAAACATATGTTTTCTTCCAGCAATTTTACGGCAGAAGTCTACTAGCAATTCTTCCAAGCATTTACCCACCTAGAGGCAGGTTTCAAAGAGCCTAAATTAACTTATTTTTACTACCTGTTGATGACAGTATTTTATCGATTTTTTTATGCAAAATAAAATAATGCTGTAATAAAACTACATTTTACTGGCTAAGGTGCTTTATTACTAGGGTCAGGCTCATTTCTACAAATAACACTTATTCTTCTATCTTTAATTATTTTTCTCCCTTGAATACACTATTCTCGTTGCTTAATATTTCATGGGTATAGTCAAATCTCGCTGTTCCTTTCATAATATACAGCGATCTCCTCTTCAGATAAATATCTGCGTGAAGTGTTTTATCTTTGTCGTGCACTAGGCGCATAATACTATCTGTTAGAAGACTAAGACCAGCAATGGTATCACCACAGAACTGAAAGATTAAAATTAAAAACATTTTTTTAATTACACTCTTGTTAAGTATTTATTGCATCCGCAACTAGGTAATGAAATTTAAAATTTTAATAATTTGGGTAAACTTTCATGGTTTATAGCCAGACCTCAGAATCATCCCCGCAATGAGCTGGCAGCCAAAGCCAAATGGGAACCCAAGTTACTGAAAAAAGAAAACAAGACAACAACGAAAAGAAGAAGAAATGAGGTTAATTCCTTTTAAGTGACATGTTTTTGTACATCAACATCTAAAAGAAAACGAAATGGCAATTTCTAGCGTAAAAAGGAAACGCGTATCAAAAAAATCAAAACTAGCATGGAGAAAACATACAAAAGTGCAAGACATCGAAGAATTCCTGGTTGAACAACGCGAAGAAGAACGTCTGGGACCTTCTTTAGACACCATCTCAAATGAACAGCTTTTTGTAGTTGATACCAAACCTCAAAAGAAGTTATTTATTCACGCCAGCAACGCAAATTAAGAGCTACTAGACCCCTTAAAGGTTTTCAGCCTTACTACCCAGCACCAACGTGCCAGACCCCAACAAAAAGCGAAACAGGGGTAAGAACACCTGAGGAACGTAAAAGTGATCTTGTCAAGAAAAAAGAACTTGATAACAGACAAAAAGGCATTCTTAAAGCAAAAGAAATCAATGCGATAGCTGAAAGGAGATTAGACGAAATTAGGAGAGAAAAAAAGAGAAACGAGGAGAAATTAATAAGGATATATGGAGTGATGAGAAAGTCTTTTCCATTGAGAAAGATCCATGGGCTGAAACCATTACCAAAGTGCACAATTTGAGAAATACAGGTATAATTATAGCTGACTTATTTAGAAAGATTAAATTAAGGTGGTATTAAAATATTTTCAGGGGTACCAGTCAAAAGTATTGTAAAAGATGTCCAGCAGAAAAAGAGCCCACTGCCTGCTGTGGAAGTACCACACCCTGGAATGTCATACAACCCCTCCTACAAGGATCATCAAGATCTCCTAAGAATTGTGGCTGAAAAAGAAATGAAAATTATAAAGAGGATGAGCATTTAACCAGGTAAGCATGCTGAAAATTTTATAAAATATTTTTGTTTACATGTTTTATTCTTTACACTAGGGTCACAAGAAACATGTTTAGAAAAGTTACACAAGACAAAAAACAAACAGAATGGATGGTAGAGATGTCTGAGGGAATGCCATCTCAAAACAGTGAGAATAAAGATGGAGAAGTAAAAGTTGAGGTAAAGAAGAAGAAGACACTGATTTAGATCGTATAAGTGTCAATCCACCAGTTAAAAATAAAAAGAAAACTCCACAGCAGCGCAGAAAACAAAAAGAACAATTAGAACTTAAAAATAAACAAAAAATGGTTAAATTAGAAAAAAAGAAGATTGGAGATATTCACAAACTAAAGGTTTTGAAGCAGGATCTAGAGAAGATGGAGAAGAAACAAGAGAAGCTGAGAAAGATAAGAAAAATCAGAGCTGAAAAAAAGAAGCTGGAGCCTAAAGTGTTGAGTTCCACTAAGTTTGAAGATCCAGGTGAAGAATTTCAGTTGGGTGAAGATATAGCTGGAAATTTAAGGGCTTTGAAGAAAGAAGGCAACCTATTAAGTGATAGGTAAGAATAAAAACCTTTCAATGTGTTATTGTGTAGTTCTAAGTAAAGGGAAGTAGTATGTATTAACATTTTTTTCCTTTCAGATTTAAGAGTCTTCAAAAACGCAACATTCTAGAGCCTTCAAAGAGAGCCCATAAGAAGAAACCCAAAGTTAAAAAGTTTACTAGACCTGGACATAAAGATGATTGGGAAAAAACAGTGGCAAGAACTAGCAGTCTTGAAAAAAGCAAAAAGAATAATACAATGTAAAATATTTTTGGTTGTTTAATTAATATTAAATATAAATTTAAGGAAAATTTTGTTTTTTATTGTTAAAACTACATTACCCTAACTGCATCTATGTGAGGTTTGATCCATCCCTTTTTCTCCAAATCTAAGATATGGACAAATTTGAGAGGGGCTACATCAGGTGGAAAAGCTAGTTTTCTAACCCTATCCAAGATCTTGGTATTGTCTTCATTCCATTTTAGTCTTTCTGTTTCTCTATACCCATGAATAGCCTTAAAAAATGTTTATTTTAGAAAAAAAGATGTTTTTAAAGGTTAAAAGTATAAGGTATCTTACTTACATCATCCCAGTGATCAAATTCATAGTGTAACTTTTGCATATAAGGGTCTAGCTCATTCATAAGACTACTTTCTTCATTCTCAGTCAAAAAATCATAGTAAACAACCATGCTATTTACTAAATTTTCTGCTTCTTTGGGTTTATTAGCTAAGTCATCGCACAATGAAAAATAATTAGGAACTTCAATGGAAGCTACAACAGTAACCTAGTTAGTGTATTTTTAACTTCTATGTCTTGTAGAATGTGGTAATTGAAAAGCATTTTAGACATTACTGAAACATAATTTACCATTTTTCACTGGCTCCAAGTTTGAACTAAGACATCGAATCACATGGGTTCTTCGTACTCTTTGTAGAATTTGTTTAACTCCGTGTAGAACGCTCATTTTTGGCATATTTTAAGTACGGATATGTAAGGTTAGTCACACTGTTATCTAAACATTTATCTTATTGGAAAATCACTTTAAATAATTCTTTAGATCTAGAAGTTTATTTGCCAAAATTGAAAGGTAAACACAAAAGTCAGTGTAAACCGGGCTTTAGCTTGTCAATAGTCTAACAAAAGTAATCAAAACTTATTTCTATTTTTGCTTAAATTTCAAAATCAGCTGACGAACAACAATTGTTCATTGAGTGTTTTTAATTACTTTTTAGGTTACTTTTCGACTGCTTACATAATAATAGTATTAATAATAATAATAATAAGGAAAAACGTTAAGTATTGTTTTGTGGGGTTGTTATTCAAATAAAAATGAGTGAATTAGAGCTAATAAATTTAAATTCGTCAGAGAGTAAAACCAAATTTCAGTTATCAACAACAGGCAAAATACTAGTTGGAGTTACAGGTAAATTATTTGTTTTTTCTTTTTAACTCCGAATTAAGTAACGACTCAACGAATTATTTCTCAGGAGGTATAGCCGTAGGCCTCACTGTAATTTGTGCCCCGTTTATAAGTCCAGCACTAAGAAAATTCTGCCTTCCTTATATACCAGCTACAAATGAACAACTTGGTAATATTTTAAAAGCACTAAAAAAGAAAAAAGGGACCCTTTTAGATTTGGGATCCGGAGATGGCCGTATTGTTTTAGGTAAAGACATATTTCTAATTTAAAAGAGGCCTGACATAAATAAACTTGACCTATTTTTTCCAGAAACAGCAAAAAACAAATTTTTATCAGATGGTGTAGAACTGAATCCATGGTTAGTGTTGTACTCAAAAGTAAACGCATTGAGAAGTGGTTTGGGTGATACCACACAGTTCTTTAGAAAAGACCTTTGGAAGTATAATGTTTCCAAGTATGATAATATTGTTATTTTTGGTGTTGAACAAATGGTAAGTTTGAAGTAGGTAATATATTCTGGTACCTAAATTTTTTCAGAGAATTGCATAAGGTAAAAGAATTGTGTTGTATGGCATTTTTCAAACAGTATAAAATAAGGCTAAGCAACCAGCATACATATACCTACCTATAATTTTTTAGATGGCAGATTTAGAGAAAAGTTTCTTAGCGAATGCAAGCCGAACTGTAACATCATAGCTTGTAGGTTTCCATTGCCGAATATGACACCTGTCAAAACTGTAGGGCAGGGTATTGACACAGTGTGGGTATACAACATAGGAAAGTCATGACAATTAAGGAAAACCTATTTTTCGCCATATGAGACTTTTATTTATTATAGTCCTGTATTGTACTGGATGTTTTTGATTTGGTCAATGAAGTAATTTCAGTTTTTTTAGAAAATAGTATTTTATGTACCTAATATAGGTAATGTTAAACTAGTTTCGTAATTTTATTTTATTTATATTAATTCTTTTTGATGATGCTATTCTTTTTGCTGTCTATTTATACAGGGTGAACACACAGTTGAGTGAGTTGTGAGTTGTGGAATTCATAAAGAGAAGTTTTTATATGAGCTATTAAATGTAGCAGTTATTTGAAAAAATAAAAAAATTAAAATTTACTAGTATTCTGATATTTTCAACCACTGGATAATAATATACAGGGTGTTTTCTAACTACGGTAAGAAAGGGGTGATTTCTTATGTCTTTAAAAAAGTCGGTATTTTTAAATATCGTAGGAACCCTTTGATTAATTTAGATAAAATTTGGGTCACGTATTTAATGTAATAAGGCGCTTGTAAAGCTTTACCTAGATTAGGATTAGTGGGTCCAGTGGCGTCTCAGTGAGCACCACAGCCAATATTATTGAGAAAAAATGGCCACTGACTTTTTATGAAGTTTTTATATTATTTTCTGATTAAGCAATTAACAATCAAGGTTTTTAGTCTCTTGTATTTTCTTTGTATATAGCTTCGTTTTCGGGAAAAAATATTAAAGCCACCTAAATTTCTTCAAAAAAGTATCCATAGACAACATAATATAAAAAGCAAAAATAAAAGTAAAACAATTATTTGTCTTAAAATAAATAAGCAGTCGCAACCTCAGAAATGAAGAAAGTCAGACAGATGTTTATAGGACTTTTTATCATAAAAAGACATAAGAAATTAACCCCCTAAGTTTCCTACTGTAGTTAGGAAACACCCGGTATAAAAATATGAAATTATTTGTCTTCTATTGATATGCGTATGTCTGTAAAAAAATCAGTTTTTGTATTATTACTCAGTTGTGACCAGCGAATTTGGATTTAAAAAGTAGTAAATAACCACTGATCTCGATGGATTGCCAATGTTATAACCTGCGCGAAACAAGTTGCATTTCATGGGCGAAAAAACCGGTTTGTGCGCAAGCTTGAGGGTAAACGCACCTGGCCCCAAACAAACTATCCGCATTATGGGAAAGACTTTGTCGACGGCGTCCTGATTTTCTGTTCGAAAGTACGGTAGCTAATGAGCGTCACGGTCAGACCGCGGACGGAGGGTACGGGGTGCCGGTGTTTGTATTTTACCACGGCTTTTAAGTGCGCATGTTCGTTCACCCATTCATTTGTTGCGCGAAGTCGTAAAATCCGAAAAATGCTTCTTGCCACTGTGGATCTAAATGTAGGTTATCTATGTAAATAACTCGTCTGCAAAATTGTGTGATGGTTTTGAGTTTGTGTTTAAATTTTGAGTATTTTAAGTTTATTATTTGTTTTTTAACTTTAAAAGAAGTAGTGGAAGGTTGTAAAATTAAAATAAAAACAAAAAAGGTCCAACCAAACAAACATACTTTTTATTTTTAAGTATAAAAAACACCTTAATCTACTTCAAGTTTTTTGAATGTACCATCAAACCCAAAAAGGCTATCGACATCTTTTCTAGGTCCTATTCGCTTGCTTTCATCAGCGACATTTGTTTCTTGCCAGTCGTAGAACCACTGGTACTCATAAATTACACTCCTGCTTTTCTCTGTAACAATTAATAAATATTTTAAAATCCACTCTTGGACACAAAAACCGGGCAAACAAAATTTTGATCAAATTTAACCTTAAATAACTTTTTGGTTTTTTGACCGATTTTAGTTATCTTTTAGTCCAGTTGAAGCCCCTTTCATCAAGATTATTATTTAACTATCTATGATTCCGGGAGTTGATATGAGACCTAAATAACAGTTGTTCTGAATGAAGTTCAAATACTCGACAACAGATGACGCCACTACACTTAATTTCTAAGTTAAAGGGTTGAAAATGCCCTTATATCTTTAAAAATACACCCTTTAGGTTAAAACGGGAACTTTCTTGTTTGAGGGGGATGAAGGGCTATCACACTATATAAGTACCTTAATCGTATCGGGACTCCTCTTTAAGTTTTATCGGCCCGCACATTTTATCAACTTAGTTTTATTATATATGTTACGCACAAATATCGAAAACGATCAATGAGCGGAAATATCGCACACAACGCGTAATGGACGAAGGTAAATGACCAAACACCGAAATTAAAAAAGTTTTCGTGTTATGGTCGTGAACTTATGACCGCAATGCGTCGTGGTCATTTTAGAAGCGACCACAACGCGAAATGGATGGTTTAAATCAACCGGACACCGGATTCTTCCTGTCTTAACTAGTTTCCTTAATGGGGTGCACCATTTCACGTTTGTACTTTAGTTGTTAGTTTGACTTCAAGCAGAGTGAGTCGTTTTAAATCCCAGATGTTGACAGAGGCAGGGTAGCGCCAAGAAATGTGGCTGTGGTTTTAAGTGTACCTGAGTCTGGTATGTACCAACTACGCACTAAAGAAGGTGTACTGCAGCGAATGTATGGTGGAAATGAGTTTACTTTTGCTGATCCCAACTTTATTGATCAGTCGGATGTCCCAAGCAATTCATTAACTTTAAGAAAAGCTTTAGCTTTATCTTCAGGCTCCAAACAAGGATTTGTGTTATGTCATTATAAGCCTTATTTTAACACTAGTAAATGCCATTGCCGTTCTAAGCAAGTACTATGCAACTCCAAGTGCCACAACAGTAGCTCTTGTAAGAACAAATAATTTGTTACAATGTGGTTCAATCTACAATTAAGTAGTTTATCTATTTTAGATAAAACTTACTTATTTTAGTTGTTTAAAACTACTATTTTTTGCTAGTTGTTTACTTGTTTAAAATTACGAAGTACCTATTATTTTCATGTTTAAGAATATTTCCAAAAATGAACTAGGTATATTCTGTCTTATGTTAATTAAATCTTAAGTTATGTATTTATTTTTAAAATATATGACGCTTTCACTATATTTTAAGGTGTTTAAGTATGTGGTCTCTTTTAATAAATAATTTATCGTTTTATGGTCGTTTTTCAAACGAACAGAACGCGTTAGTGGTTGCTTCTAAAATGAACACAACGCGATGCGGTCATGAATTCACGACCATAAAACGAAAAACTATTTTTATTTCGGTGTTTGGTCATTTACCTTCGTCCATAACGCGTAGTGAGCGTTATTTTTGATATTTGTGCGTAACATATATAATGATAATGATAATGATATGGGGATTGCAAAAGTTTTATAGAATTAGGTGTTATACAGGGGAGAGCCATATGTTGTATTTTGCCCAACAGCCTGTGAAATAATTAGACGTCACAATTTTTTACCAGTATATTGGATTTTAAAGCCCCAACTTTTCTTAACATTTTTCTTTTTAATTTAAATCAGTATACCTATTCTAAAAGGAAATACAAATTTTTAAATAAGACAATAAAATTTGTTTTTCGGGTGTCATGTTATAATTTTCAATCTTCCTTAAAATTATTATTTTTGATGATAAAAAATAAATGAAAATATTGGTACGTTAAGTTGGCTTTGTAGTGTCCAAATCAGTAATCAGATTTTTGTTATCTCATAAGATATACAGGGTACGACAAAAAGTAAAATTAAAAAACTAACAACCTGTATATTATATAACCAGTAGACACGAAGGCCACGAAGGTAACGAGGAAGCTGATAAATTGGCAAAGGAGGGAGCTGGCAGGACAATGGTAGGTCCCGAGCCCTACTGTGGTATTCCATCATGCCAAGTAAGGTCATCTATTAGATCATGGATTATGAGGGAATCACAAGACTGGTGGACGAGAACACCAGGACAGCGCGAAAATATTCATTAAGGCTTACTCGCCAGAATCTACGAAAGACTTTCTGAATTTACAACCGGTAGGCAGTAAGAATTATAGTGGGTCAACTAACAGGTCATTGCAGATTGAATAAACACCTGGATATCATGGGCCTGGCAGAAGAAAACCTATGTAGGTTCAGTCAGGAGGAAGAAGAAACCGCAGAACACGTATGGTGGTACTGTGAAGGCCTTATTCGTCTGCGATTTGCAAGGCTGGGTGAAGAAAAACTTAAAGCGGCAAGGTATACCAAGGAGCCGGCTTTAAGCTTGTGGAGTCTAATAAAACAGACCGGCTTGGATAGCGTGCTCTAACCGATGGACGGAGAACACACAATAAACCTGAGCAGGTTGCAGTGTTAAAGGATATGTATATAATCCACCTCCTAATCTAATCTAATTTAATCTAATATAACCAGTAAAAATATATTTTAAAGACCTTTAAAAAATACTACATTTGTCGAAGTTATCTTAATTATAGTTTTGAAAATATGACCATACCAATACCACAAATTTGGGAAAATGCAACATTTGGTTCTCCCATGTATAACACCTAATCCTATAAACATTTTTGCAATCCCTGTATTAAATAATATTCTTGATGGAAGGATCTACAACTGGACGAAAAGATAATTGAAATCGGTCAAAAAACCAAAAGTTATTTAAGAATGAATTTGAACAAAATTTTGTTTGTCCGATTTTTTTGTCCAGAGGGGTGTAGATACTGTTTAATTTTTAAACAGGTTCAGCTAATTCAGATTGTTAACCAGTCGGCATTCTGTATTTAATCTCTCCCCGTTGATGTTTTGCACAAGTTAGACCATCCACTTTCCACGCATTGCCTGTGAACCTTTTAATTTGGCTGAACGAGTAAATGCTATACATATATTTTTTGGTACTTACCAAAAGAATGTCTATAGACTCCACTTTGCCACCATAATCTTTGGGCATCACTTCTTTGGGGATATATTTGTATAGATGGTCATTGTTTGTATGAATTATAAGCTAAAAAAAATAAAACTATGCTTTTCTTCTTTAAGATTATCGATGTTAGTGACTGTACCCACAACGCTAACATATACAGGGTGTCCAGTAACTAACTAACAGACAAACTTTAAGGGGCTAATTTCCAACAAAAAAATAAGAAAAAAAACCATATGAACATGTCTTATTTTTTAGGTTGTGTAAATAACATAAAATATTTAAACAATAAAATTCCAATAATTTTTTGAAAACCTACCTTTTGGAACATTTCCTTGTTAATAAAAGGTCTTACTAAGGCCATCAACTTATCCATGAAAGGGACAACATTTATGAAATGTACAGCCATTAATCGCACAAGCATAGCTGTCTAAAATATACAGACAATATTTTAATTTTTAATTTATTTACTCGGCCGCGTTTTAAATTTATCTTATGGGTTTATATAGCAATGCAAGATGAATTGAAACCAAAGAAAAAAGCATATATGCGTTCTTTAGAAAGTTAATTAATAATAGTTTAAAAAAAAAACTAAAAAACACGCTTTTATATGCATCCGAACTAAAAATTAGAAAATAAGTTTTCATTACAAAGAGTTTGTATTACAGTAATAAATGGTCAAACAATGAATCATAATTATATACCTCAAAATAGAATTATAATAAAATTTAAGATAATAACAGAATAATTCACTTCAGAATAAAAGCGTGGGGTGCTTAATATATTAAATGTTATAATTATTTCATTTGTAAATATCTATGAGGGAAAAGTTATGAAAAAAAAAAATAGTAAAACGCACCCCACGCTTTTTACTCTGAAGTGAATTATTCTGTTATTATCTTAAATTTTATGATAATTCTATTTTGAGGTAGATAATTATGATTTTTGTTTGACCTTTTATTACTGTAATACAAACTCTTTGTAATGAAAAATTATTTTCTAATTTTTAGTTCGGTTGCATATAAAAGCGTGATTTTTTTTAAACTATTATTTATTTTTCATTTTTTAGTTCGATATATCAATTAGTTTTCTGCGGACATGTGATATTGAAATATTTCACGAATTATTTCGTAATCTAATCATTTCATTTAAAGCTTCACTGTTGCATGGGGTTTCAGAACGCAACTACTCCGGTATTCTTTGCTATAACTTCTCAAAGAAATTAAAAATTAACGTATTAATATACCTGTAAGTACACTAAAAATTTCTTAAATTCTCCCAGATTCAGCTTGGTTACGTGTCCAAAGACCCCGCCTTTCATATCCATGATCATTATGACCCCATTGCCTGGACCTTCCGTATGGATAGCCCTCATGGCATGCATATCAACCAGCTTGCAGCCTATATGGGGGTTATACACGTCCGGATTTGTATCCATGAGTCTAGCTAGGAGTATTCTGTAGCCTTCTTTGGTTGTTTTGGGGAGTACTGATAATAACCTGGAAAAAATTGGGAATACAAAGGATTTGAGGCCTTTTCGACCAAGTTTTACATATTTTGGTTGGTTGTATGAGATGGCACGTATACAAGGTGTTAAAGAAATGGTGTTTGTTACTTTAAGAGGTAAATCCTTTATTTATTCTAAGTAAAAAGTTCTTTATAACTTATGTCCGAAAATCAGCCATTTGGAGAAAAAATGCTGAACTTATTTGTTTTTACTCATAAAATCAATTAATTTTGCACCTTAATTATTTAAAATCATATGCCTAATAGCGAAAATGTATTAATACGTCATATTTATTAATTAACTGCCTCAAAAAATATTTTTCTTGCTTATTTAACACAATTTTCTGAAGAAAACCAGAGAAAAAAATCCCTCTATTCTATTTTTTTTCTTGGTTTTGGTCCCTTCAGGTCCAATCCACCACTCTCCCCCTTCCGGACTATGCCTTCCAGGGCTTCGACGGCGCAAAATCTGGATAATTGAGCTCGTACCTCCCAGAAATTTCAAAAAGAAAACAAAAATAATTCTACAATCGATGCAATGCATAAATTGTCGGCTGTCAAACCACGACCTGCTACTCGTGTTACGTATAACCTTCACTTTCATTACTGACAGTTCCCATGGCACGCCCATCTATTTCCCGCCATTTGAGAAATACCTCTTGTTCACCACCAAACAGGATACCATCAGCTTATAAGAATCTTCGCTCACAGCGCTTAGATCAGAAGAAAGATGCCGTCAATTTAGCGTGAATCTTTCCTTAATCCCCGAAGGTAGAAACGTCCGTACGGTACCTCTAACCGTCACTCCGGGAAGAACTTTGTAGTCCTCTACGCACGTCCCCACTGTCCGGAGGTCAAGCAAAGAGTTAACAAAATCCCTCACTCAATTGGCAAAGTCGTACGCGACAGCGTGTCGGTAGGCAAAAATATAAATATCTACATCAGGAAAAAAAACTTGTTTAATAGTATATTACATACATTAATGCCAGTATTTTTTACTCGAATTGAAATAACATTTTATTTTAATTTAATTAACGAGGATTCGACACGGAGTACGAGAAGTATATTATGATTACTAATACATTTACCTGTAACTTTATAGGATTTAGAAATGTTGTGCCTGATAATCGTGGGAATTAGAGGTGTGTACCGCCAAGTATTGGTAAGGCCTGTCATTTTTGTTAAGTAAATGAAATGTACTAAAAGCGTTATTAAAAAATATCAGCCACAAAAAATTGTTTAAAACTATTTAATAATTCATCAAGACAGAATTTTTAACAAATATACCAACGTAAACAATTCGATGAATCAGTTGCGGTCTTCGTGAGCTCGTATTAACGCGGTGGTTTTGCAGCGTTGCCAAATGTTTGATAAAATCTAATTATTTACGACTTAATTTTCTCGAAAACGATTGATTTTCGGACATAATTTATAATAAGACTTTTTGCTCAGAATAATGCAAGTTAAAGTTACAAACATTATTTCCTAACATCCTGTAGTATTGAGGGAAAGCCTTTAGAAATTGTGTACACTAAAGATGCGTGGATTGGAGCAAATTCATGTAAAATTCGTAGCTTGGTGGCCCACAAATGAGTGACGATTTTTTTGTATTGTATGTTGAGCCCTTCCTATTTTACAAACTACAAGTCATCACTGGTTCATCTGTCATTAAAAAATAACGTGTTTTATATAATATCTTGGAACATTTAGAGTGTTAAAGACCATCAAGTCAAGAAAGAGAAAACAACCTTTTAATAAATATAGCTAAAAAAACACGCCTTCAAAGCACATTGAACTAAAAGTTTAAAATAATTTTTAAAATAATAGAGACATTTTGCACCCCTTATTTTGCAATTCCGTTGTGGTTAACGTTATTCTGAGACTGCGCAGTAACGCAAACATGATCCGTTATCGTTATTAACCATACCGGACTTCTTTAATTACGGATGAATACCGAAGAGCTTATCGTTATCGTTATTTTTAAACTGAGTGGTTGCCGGATTGTAGAAATTTTAATATTAATTATTTAAAAGGTTAAAATTTTATTGCCGTATTAATTAAAATATCATTTATACAAAGGCTCTAATTAGCGAAAAATCTATAGCAGAAATAAAAATCAAATAGTGTTAAGAAATTCAAACGGACTTGCACTTTTACGGATATTCTAAATCGGTAATTAATTTAAATGTTACAATCTGGCACACTTGCTTGCTTGCTTGCTTGATTGGGTTTATGGCTTTGCTGCAAGGCAATCGCCAGATCTGGCACACTTGCTTTTATTCTACTACCAAACTTAACCTTACTTTTTGTGTTTTGCTTATACTGTATTGTTTGCATCTACTTTAAAAAACGAAATCAACAGAAGTGTTTGCATATATTTAAATATCAATTTATATCTTATGAAGAATAAAAGTAAATACTGATTTTCGTTAACTTTAAAATCGGTGAACCACAGGCAAAAATAAGGTTATGTGTCGAAAGCGCAGACGCAAGATAAATTTCTTAAAAGTGGCTGCAAAATCTCTGTCTTAAACTGCTGCCGTAATCGTTATGTTTAATAACGATAACCATAAGGAGGCCAAAAAACGTCTATTATTTTAAGAGGTGCAAAATGTCTCTAATCTTTAAACAATAACGAATGAAAAATACTGGTATTATTGTGCGCTCGATATACAAAAATACGGCACAAAGCGCCCATGTGTTTTTACAACAATACTAGTATTTTTCGTTCATTATGGTTTTGAAATTATTTAAAAAGAAACTTTTTAGTTCGATGTGCTTTAAAAGCGTTGTTTTTTAGTTTTTTTAAACTATAATATATTTTTTAATATTATTATGTTATGAAAGCGTGTTTTTTTGTCTTTTTAAACCATATTTATTTTTCACTTTTTAGTTTGATTAGTTGTCAAATAAAATGTCTATAATTTCTCGCCATTAGTAGGTATTATAAATCTCTCACAGAGGGTGTAAGTAATAATACTCCAGGTAGTTTAGTAAATCTCCAACAGAGGGCGACAGTTAGAGAGATAAGTTAGCATAAATCTAACCTAACTCTGTTTGTTTTGTGATCTAACCATTCTTTAATCTATGATACAAGTGATTCTTATAAGAGTGTGAGTTTTGTATCATTTTTTAGCCATTTTTTTCGGTTTTTGGGAATAACAATAATTTGTATTTTACTTACTGAACATTCATTTGCTCCTTCAATGGTAAATCAATATCAGGGTTATAGTTGGCGAACAGTTCAGGACAATGTGTCCTTATTGTAAAATAATTTTCCAGACAGCTCTTGGCTTGTTCTACGCTGCAGAAACATGCGTGGAGCGCTAGGGCTGCTTGCAGTTCTGAAATGAGAATATACAACTTTAGTTTTTTAGGACACCCTGTATATTATTGCATTTTTGGATTTCTTAAAATATTGTAGATGTGTTCCAACTTTTTCATCCAATGTTGACTTAACTTGACCTCTGTTTATATTTGTTATTTGTTATTTCTTTGGGTCAAATTTAGTTATTGGAATTTAACCCCCTCTGACGACCGATCGATCCGAAATTTGGTACAGGCTCTTAATCTTGATGAGATACAAAATAATACATTCTTTATAATTGTAAATCCAAGATGGCCGCCGATACAAAATGGCGGATTATATATAACATCACTACAATCTCAATATAGGTATCAAATGAAAGGGCTTGATTGGAAGAATATAGAGCGCACTATAAAAAAATAACATAGGTTTATGTAGGACACCTGATGACATGAAAATAAAGCGTTTGAGCTCAATATCTCTTAGCAAAATGTTATTGGTTTTCGTTCTACAGGGTGTTTAAACTAATTTTTTACCAAACATTTAGTGAAATATCTCGGAATCCACTGAACAGATTAAAGTGAAATTTGGTGTACTCTTACTATTTGGGATGACGAACACGAATATGATATCTATTTTGCCATTGCCACTAGATGGCGCCACATACAATACCATTAATTGATTAAAATGGTCATAACTTTTTGACTTCCCTGTATGCACATTTGCGAGTGGAAATAATAAAACAGCATTTAATTTTGGTCTAAAAAGGTATACTTCTTTAATCTCCAAAAAGTAGACCGTTTTCGAAATAAACGACTTTTTATTAAATAACCGTCAGGAATTGTGGCAAAAGATTGTGGAAGGAGTCAATATCATCAGGGCCCAAGAAGAATTATTATTTGGAGTCAGGCAAAATTTAAATAAAAGTATTAGAATATTTATTTATATTTAAATAAAAGAATTAGACAATGTGTCCTAGTGGATGGTAAACATGTTGAACATTTATTATAATCAATAGCCTTTTCTAACTTTATCGTTGTTAATTAAATTTTAGAGTGTTCGTGCGCAACCTAATAAAAAAGTCGTTTATTTCGAAAACGGTCTACTTTTTGGAGATCAAAAAGTACACCTTTTTTGACTAAAATTAAATGCTGTTTTATTATTTCCACTCGCAAATGTGCATTCAGAGAGGTCAAAAAGTTATGACCATTTTAATCAATCAATGTTATTGGATGTGGCGCCATCTAGTGGTAATGGAAAAATAGATATCATATTCGTGTTCGTCATCCCAAATAGTAAAAGTACACCAAATTTCACTTCTATCTGTCTATATCGGATATGTGGATATCGAGATATTCCACTAAATGTTTGGTAAAAAATTAGTTTTAACACCCTGTAGAACGAAAACCAATAACATTTTGCTAAGCGATATTGAGCTCAAACGCTTATATTTTCATGTCAGGTATCCTATATTCACCTATGTCCAATTAATTACGGGACACCCTGTATATTTTATAAAGCTATTGATATACAGGGTGTTATTTAATAAGTGTCCGATATTTCAGAGAGTGATTTTTCAAGTATTTTTAAGGTAAAAAGTTCCTATGAACGTGTGGTCTAAGATGCTTCGCTTTCAAGATACAGGGTGTCAAAGTTTTATTTTTATTTATGTTTTTTCTGCATAATTTCCTAAATAATGCCGATTTCCGAACGAAAATTGGTACCTGGGGGTTTTTTGACATGAGAAATTTGAATTTGTTCTTAATTTAGCTCTTACTTGTAGAGGGCGCTAGCCACATGTATATTCTCACTTTCAAAGGCTCATGACTTTTTGTACAACCCTGTATTTACATTTTTGTTAAAAGAAATGGATTCCTTAGTCATTTTTACGTAAAAAGGTACTCTTATTAGATGACGCTAGGAGCAACCGTTTTCGAAATATTTTAGTTTAAAATAATCGATGCATACGCTTAGTAATAAATATGCTAAGTAAAGACCGCCGAAAATGACGGTTTTATCAAGTAGCCTAGTCAATGCATTTTGTTTGTGTTGTCATGTAAAAATTCAGACATAATACAATTTTGACGTACTTTGACGTACAGTTGAGTAGTAGGTAATAAATATTAGTGAGTTTTTTAAAATGGTAAATTTTACCAATGCTGAGTATGCTGACATGCATTTTACATACGGACTTGCTAATGGAAATGCTTATGAAGCTAAACGTTTGTATCAGGAGCGTTATCCGAATCGCATAGTTCCAACTCCAAAACTTTTTCAAGAATCCACGGTCGGTTAAGAGAAACAGGAACATTTGAGAAAGCTAGTCACCTGTCAGGTGCAGTTCGAACGGTAAGAACCCCAGATATCGAAGATGCAGTCCTTAATATGGTAGAAGAACAGCCGGATACAAGCACCAGGAAAGTAGCGTTTACGTTAAATATTTCTCATTTTCTGGTATGGAAAATTTTAGTGGATAATTTATTATATCCCTATCATGTTCAAAGAGTTCAGGCACTGCTACCTCGTGACTTTCCCTTACGTATAAATTTCTGTCGTTGGTTTCTCCAATGCCTTATTCAAAACCCTTTGTTTCAAAACCTTATCCTGTTTACCGACGAAGCAAATTTCTCACGTAACGCTATACGTAATTTTCATAATAATCATATGTGGTCAAATGAAAACCCACATGCAATACAGGAATCACATTTTCAAGAACAGTTCTCTGTTAACGTGTGGGCAGGAATCCTGGGAGATAATTTGATAGGTCCATTTTTCCTTCCGGGAAGATTAAATGGCGAGATATATCGTCGTTTTCTTGAAGAGAATTTGCCTATTTTACTGGAAAATGTGCCACTTAGACTAAGGAATGAGATGTGGTTTATGCATGACGGTGCCCCTGCACATTTTAGCATCCAAGCGCGAGAGTTTTTAAATCAAAATTTCAATAATCGTTGGATAGGTAGGGGAGGGACTCAACCATGGCCTCCTAGGTCGCCAGACCTTAATAGTTTGGATTATTTCCTTTGGGGACATCTAAAAACATTAGTTTACCAAACACCTATTCAAAATGAAGAAGAACTGAGAAATCGAATAATGGACTCTTGTAGAACGATTGAAAATACTCCAGGAATTTTCCAGAGGGTACGCGAATCAATGAGGAGAAGATTGGATGCGTGCCTACAGGCAGGGGGTGGGCATTTCCAACATTTATTGTGATTTTGATCTGGTTTTTCATCCTGTTTTTATTTAGTGTTCGTCTGTTATTTTTTTTAAATATTTCATGTTGATTAAAAAAGTTAATTTACAAAATTGTTTCATTTTTTCAAAACACATGCATCGATTTTAAACCAAACCAAACCAAACCAAAATATTTCGAAAACGATTGCTCCTAGCGTCATCTAATAAGAGTACCTTTTTTACGTAAAAATGACTAAGGAATCCATTTCTTTTAACAAAAATGTAAATACAGGGTTGTACAAAAGTCATGAGCCTTTGAAAGTGAGAATATACATGTGGCTAGCGCCCTCTACAAGTAAGAGCTAAATTAAGAACAAATTCAAATTTCTCATGTCAAAAACCCCCAGGTACCAATTTTCGTTCGGAAATCGGCATTATTTAGGAAATTATGCAGAAAAAACATAAATAAAAATAAAACTTTGACACCCTGTATCTTGAAAGCGAAGCATCTTAGACCACACGTTCATAGGAACTTTTTACCTTAAAAATACTTGAAAAATCACTCTCTGAAATATCGGACACTTATTAAATAACACCCTGTATATTTTTGTTCTAGTTTAATAAGCAATTTTCCATGTTTTTGAAACACACTGTATACATACCTATGACTTTTGGAAAATGCCTTTGTTGATGACACCAAGATAGAAGCAGTTCCACATCATCTTTTTTAACTTTGGGTCTTCTTGATACAATTTGTTAACATCATACAATCTGTCCATTTTCTTCCGACAATTTTTGTAAAAACAAGACTAGAAAAAAAAACGTGTTTTCTTCAGCACGTTTTGCGAGTAATGATTATTTTGTACTTAAAATTTATTTTTCGATTCTTGGGAAAATTAATGTACTCTAAAAAGCTAATTTTAAATTTAATTAATGAAAATAGTATATAATAATGTTGGACGTAGCAATTGTATAAAACTATTAAACATTAACAATGAGAAATGGTAACTACAGTTATTAGGTGATATCAAGTACAGTAACCAGTGCCGTAAGCTACAGATTTTATTATTTTCTAAGTCCGGTGTCCCGTAGAGTTATTTTTTTAATTAAAAATTAGAAATTGTTAAGAAAATTTAATGACAGAATCGAAATCAAAAAATATAAAGAAACGGTTTTATAAACATGGGTTCGCACAAGGATAGTTTATATTTATAAGGTTGCGACATATCCTCAACTTTTGGGCGGTTCGAGGTCGGAGACGCAAGGAAGGGTACTACACGGAGAAAAGTTGGCAAGACTGGGTAAAATCAAAGCTGATGATCAATCCAGTGGCGTCTAGAATTTGCGCATTTCATTTTGCATTGTTTTGGAAGTGATATTTGTTCAAAGATGTAATTCCAAATGTTTTTATTTAAAGTAAAAGAATTCGCAACTTAATAACAATTAAAAACTGTTGTGTAAACGGTTGTTCTATTAATACAATAAACTGTATATCTCCGGCACTGAACAACATGGCCGAAAAATGGGAGATGTGACGTCATAACACGTCAAAGCAATATGGCCGAATGTCGCGACCCTATATAGACCGACTTTGGCTTCGCAAATTTTTTGTTCTCAAGATACAGGGTGTTAAACTTGTTAAAAAACTGAAAAATTTCGAAAGCTCTTTGTCTTTAGTAAAAATTGTAGGTCTGAATATAAACCTTTCTTAAAGTATTTATTGTTTTTGTTACATAATTGCTAATACCAAAATTATAAAACCTAATTTTCAAAAGAAATATGTCCCGAAATGCTATTTTTCACTTAAACTACACAAGATATACAGGGTGATTCAAAAATCGATCACGAAACTTAAGGGGGTGATTCTACTTGACAAAACAAGGGTAGAGCTTCATATAATTTTTTTCCAACATGTCATTCGTATTCGAGTTACAAGCCGTCAAAGTTCAATTTTTATTTTGGTTTTTTCGCCATATTGCATTTATTTTTTAACCAATCCAGTTGATATTTGGCACACAAATCGAGCTTTGCAGATTCTAAAATTTTAAGACAAAAGTCCTTTTTTAAATACCGCCAGAGGGCACTTTACCTAAAACTTAAAATTTATTTACATGATAACTTTTTTATTTTGACAGATATCGGAAAGCTGGGGGCGTCATTTTATAGACAATTAAAAACCTAAAAAATAAGGTACTCCTTATTAAAGTTGATAAACCTCACCGTTTAGGCACCAATAGACATCAAAGTTTTCATCAATTTCAATCAAATTACCTACATACATACAGGGTGTTCAGTAACTCAACCGACAAACTTTACGGGGCGATTCTACAACAGAAATAAAAAAAACTTTATATAAACATATGTCCTAAACGTCTTAGTTTTTGAACTACGGTGTGTTAAATATTTAAGTCATATGTCCTAGTAGTTGTATTTTCAAAGAACAAAATAAATCAATAATTTTTCGCTTACGTTATTCTTTCTACGCCACTGGAATTTGAAAAATGTAAATAAACATACGTACATATATGCAATTACTCAAGTTACATATTTAATTTGTTATAAACCAAATTAAGGTAATTATATTATAATTGTCTTTAAACTTTGGAATGCATTAACAAAACCGCATGATAACAAAAAAAAGTGGATATTTGGCCTTTAAAAAACCCATATTTTATTGGACTTATTAAATTAAAATGCTACAAATACAATTTACTAGATTAAAAAAATGTTTTTAATGCAACACCTATTATAGGGCAGTGACAGTTCATATGAGACCGCTCTGGGACACCCCTTTCCAGAAAAATACGTATACAGGTTGTTACAGAAAGTGTTTTCGAAATGTTTTAGTTTTTGAAAACTTAACACCCAGTATCGTATTTTGAAAACGAAAACTTTTTTTTTATTTTTTCCTGATGTAGAATCTGCCCTTACATTTTTTTGACATCATTCTGGGGGCACTCATCTCCCAAAGAATTCCCCCTTCTTTTGCACGCAATTCTTGTGTTTTCCGCTATATTGGCACCTAATATTTGCTTTTCATCTCTTAAAGACCCATTTTTGAAATTTCTTTCATCCACTTTTTCCATAAATTTGCAAAGCTTTATTTTCAATCACAGTAGCCATGGCGCCGCCATGGCTAATAAGTTTGAAAGTATAGCTTTACAATTTTATGAAAAAAAAGGGCAAAATAAACGGAAAAATTGATTGTTAAGAGGTGAAAATCAAATAGTGTACCAATTTAGCTTTAAACCGAAAATTGTTTGTAATAAGAAGGGGAAAATGGTGAAAATAAAGTAAATTTGCGTTTCAACTTTGATGATGGATATCTCGAAAACGAAAAGTCTTCGATATGGCCGAATGTCGCGACCCTATATAGACCGACTTTGGCCCTTTCCTCTCTTTTCGTCACTCTCAGTATGTTTGGTATGTACGCTACATTTGTGTAATTGCCGATTTCATGTATTCGGCAAAATTTGCTTAATTCGTGAAATAAGCAGTAGAGTTGCCGATTTTTTGTAATAGGCAAATATTTCAGTTAAAATTGCTTATTTTACGAAATAGACACAATGGATGTTTCATTTTATTACGAACCTATATAATATGTATTTTTTACATATTTTAATGAAAAATAAGAAATAAATAAAAATCAAATTATTTTGCAAAACCAATTAAAAAATATATAAAATTGTTATGTGTTTACAAATTGTCACAATTTCGTCATAACATAACATAACCTTAAATTTTCCAAACTTGTTTTTGTAGAATACAGTCAAATGCACCGGAACCGATAATTTGATTGGTTGGAAGCACCACACGGTCATGCAAAATTATCACCTTGGAGGAAGGGGCATGGTTAGTCCTGGTTAGTTTTTTTTTATTCCTTAATGAAGCTAATTAAAAGAAAAAGAGGTTTAACTAACCAGAACGAACCATGTCAACCCCAAATGTGACAGTTTTATTTACCGGTTCCGGCGTTTTTTACTGTTGTCTGCGTTTAGTTTGTGGGTTGCCAATTTCGCGTATTCTGCAAATATAAATTTGCCGAGTTCACGTATTAAGACCCAAAGTCGGTCTATATAAGGTTACGACATTCGGCCATATTGCTTTGACGTGTTATGAGGTCACATCTCCCATTTTTCGGCCATGTTGTTCAGTGCCGGAGATATACAGTTTATTGTATTAGTAGAATAACCGTTTACACAACAGTTTTTAATTATTATTAAGTTGTAAATTCTTTTACTTTAAATAAAAAAATTTGTGAAGTGGATTGATCTTCAGCTTTGATTTTACCCAGTCTTGCCAACTTTTCTCTGTGGAGTGCCCTTCCTTGCGACCCCGACCTCGAACCGCCTAAAAGTTGAGGATATGTCGCAACCTTATAAAAATAAACTAACCTTGTTAAGACCCAGTTTTGGGCATATTTGACGAATTAAGCAAAATATTGCCGAATATGTGAAATCGGCAATTACATAAATTCGGCGTAACATATACACTGTTTAGCATGTAATTAACTCACCCTATCTTAATCTGACGCGCACGAAAATGTCTGTAGGATATATTTTTTACGTTAGGCCCTGTATACGGGCTCATAGTTAGTGAAGGTACTTAATCGGGTACAAGGTAATTCCCGAAATCCCTTCCTGGGCTCCCTACCAAATAGCAACAGATAGATCTGAATAATACGTTGGTGGTAGAAATCTCAATTTGTAAGTAAGTCAACTAATTGGGCCTTTCAATTTCACAAAAATATAAATAAGCAAAGAAAATGTCTACTTACGGTTTAACTTGATCACAGAACTGTTATTTTTGTAAATCTAGAAAAATTAAAACCTGCTTACGGAAAAATAATTTATTAAATTAATACTGAATCGATTATTATATTAATGGTTCATATTTATTTATTATTACTCGACAAAAACCTGCGTGTTTTTAATATAAATCATTATAATTATTCTTGATTTACATTTAATTACTCTGTGTATGCACCTCTTAAGATGCAGTTAAAAAACCGGTTTCAAAATTGCATGTATTCACCTTGATCGAATTTAAGAACATTTGGTTTATTTATTTTTGGTCTTATTTTTTTTTAATTGCATGTATACAATAGACTGGGCCAAAATAGCTATTTACGTTACTAGACCGGAAAATGGTATTTTTTTTAATTGACCGGAAAATTGAATTTTCCACTCAATTTTTTAAGCGGAAAATGCTATTTTACAGGACTAATTTACTTTCCGGTACCTAGTTTACTTTCCGGTCTCTCATTTACTTGGGGACCGGAGTCCCTGATATCAAAAATCCTGTTAGCCATGACAAAAATTGTCAGAGTTCAATTGTTACTATTTGACAGTTCAAGATATTGTAAAGTAAAGAAAGCATCATTTTGCCAAAATGGAGTCAGACATGGAAAATCCAGATGAAATAATTGAAGCAGCGTCCTTATTGTCGTTTAAATATAACACTAAAAATTTACACAGTTTTTTTTCCGGTCAATTAAAAAAAAATTATGTACGATACTCGACCGGAAATAATTTTTACGGATCTCCTCAAAACTACATGACTCGCCTACGGCTCGCCCTGTAAATGTTTTCGTCGACCCGTAAAATACCATTTTCCGGTCTAGTAACGTAAATAGCTATTTTTTTTATTGACCGGAAAATTGAATTTTCCACTCAATTTTTAAGCGGAAAATGCTATTTTACAGGACTAATTTACTTTCCGGTCCCTAGTTTACTTTCCGGTCTCTCATTTACTTTCCGGTCCCTGATATCAAAAAATCCTGTTAGCCATGACAAAAATTGTCAGAGTTCAATTGTTACTATTTGACAGTTCAAGATATTGTAAAAGGTAAAGTAAAGAAAGCATCATTTTGCCAAAATGGAGTCAGACATGGAAAATCCAGATGAAATAATTGAAGCAGCGTCCTTATTGTCGTTTAAATATAGTACTAAAAATTTACACAGTTTTTTTCCGGTCAATTAAAAAAAAACAACTTTTTATTAATATATCAAAAATATTACTCAAGGTGACAAAAAAATCGTGAGCTTTCGTAATATTAGGGTTGCTTCCACTCCCGGTTGCGGCACTCATTCTTCTATGTAAACTTTGAGCGACAAGGTGGCTACGGCAAAAATGTTATCTGTTTCGGTTAATAGCCTAAAAGGATTTTCAATTTAACATCAAAGGCGTTTTTCGTGTCAAGACGGTTCAAAACATTTTAAAAACATTTGAATACCCACACAGAATTCTTAAAAATCTTAAGCCAGCTGTCCATGAGAGCGGTTTTCCGCTCGCGGATGATAATTCAGCGTTGTGATTGGAGGGAAAGGCATTTTAAATTTGCACTAACCAATCACAACGCTGAATTTATCATCCGCGAGCGGAAACCGCTTCATGGACAGCCGGCTTTAGAGACAGTACTATTTTCAATTTTTCCTTGAAAGTACATTAATTTAACATAATTTAACAACATTTTAAAATGATTTACACTTACTAAAGTGTGGATAATCACATTTGGATCAGCTAATTAAAAAAAACTCTTTTACAACTAAAATATGCGGCAATTTTGTGTTTTCTGCTATTCAGGGTTGCCACAATGATTTTTATAAAAGTACTAGATTCCAGAAAAAAAAGTACTAGAATGTACTAAATTTCAGAAATAAGCTAAAGCTAAAAAAATTCAGTAACTTTTGGTCAATTTGTCGTCTTGTAACACCTATCTCGGTAATATTGTAGCTGTTTTTCCGATCAAAATAATAAAAAAAAGGTCCTCACGTTGTTTTCTTTCAATTTTCCAATTCTACGGACTATTGTAGCTGTCTTTCCGATCAAAATTATTTTGAAGAGCAAAAAAGGTCTTTACCTTGTTTTCTTTCAATTCTACGTACTAAATTAAATTAAATTCTGAATCATCACACAGCCACTTCATTTTAAAAAAGTACTAGATTTTGATCAGTACGTACTAGATCACTAGATTCTATTAAAAAGTACTAGATCTAGTACAAATGTACTATAGGTGTGGTAACCCTGCTGCTATTCAACGAGTTCAGTACAGAGTTCATTAGCTGATTACGTTTTGTGCCCAGCTTCATGTCCTTGCGACGTTGCCGTTATTACGATTATTTTAAGGAAAACGGCGTATCTGTTTTCAGACTACAGTAAAAGCACTGGCACCTGTCTCATTCTGCCGGTCATGATTAGTTTTGCTTAGTTAAATATATTTTTTGAATTTGCTTTATGAGGGAATTAAAAACAAAAAGATTTAACTAACCATTACCCCTCCCCCAATGTGACAGTATTGCAGGAACGTCTGTAGCGCTTCCAACCAATTAAATTACCGATACCGGTGGCAGTTTGCATACACAACTTTTTGAACATTTAAATGTTTGATCCAATTATGTCCTATTGCAAAATTCATCCATGAATATATTAGTTTAAGTTTATCAGTTTTATTATTTGAAAGATTCATAGATATTTTGAGTAAACTCACCAGAATCTAATACTATAAAAAGAATACTCATATTAAAAAAATGATAATTTATTTCTTTATTGATAAGATGGTGTATGAATAATTATAATAAAATTAATTAAAGCCTAATTAAAATGTCTTCCAAATGGTTTTTATCCAGCTTTATCAGCCACATTCGCTTTTTTCTTTTCTTCTGCTTCTTTTGCTCTGGTTATTTGCATCTCTCTTTGTTGCTTTAACGCTTGCCTAAAGGCGTTTTCCTCTTCTACATTTACTTCATCTAAAAAACGGAAAAAATACATTTAATTCCCATAAAGTTGATATATAAAAAATGAAAACGCATTTTCACAATTTTCCAATATTAGGCATACTAATATTGGACACCCACCATTAAAGGGTTCCTCTTCCCCTTCACTATCCTCAGAACTCTCACCACCAGGGTTTCGCAAATACACATCAGACAGCTCAACTCCTATAGGCACAGATGTTAAAAGTGATGGACTTTTTGTCATCTTTTGGCTCCTTAGCAGCTTCAGCCTCTTCTTGTTTCTTTTTTCAGTTTCTAGCTTAATTCTCTCCCATTCTGCTCGATAATCACTGGAAAGAATAATTTTTTTGATTGAATCTCTTAATTTATCCCCTTTTTGGTTTGAGCATCAACATTATTTGCCAAAAAAATACTTACGTTTCATATTCTATCCGACATTCTTCTACCAACTTGTACAGTTCATCTATCCCTTGTCCAGTAGCTGCACTAACACCACACACTTTCAGGTTTTGGTAAAATTCATCAAGTGCTAGTGCCATGGACCTTGTTAAATTACTTACATAACTTTCATCAGCCTCTAAAATATAATGATAATAATAGAAACATTCTTTTATTACTAATATCTTTTAATAGTCATAAGCCCCACCCTCTAATGGTAAGGTTAACCAATTAAAGATTTTGGGAGTGTGTATTAACCAATCAGAGAGCCTCAGAGGTGGGTTCAATCAGGAATGGGAGTAAAGGTAGCAAATCCAAAAGAGGTGTGAAGGGCTGACTAATCAGAGAGCTTGAAAGTGGTTCAATCTTTGGTAGGAAGCGGGGCCAACCAATTAAAAAGGAGAGGGAGAGTATGTATTTATTATTTACAATTTTATATATATATATTTTTCTAAATTATATTGTGACTCATTCATAAATTTAATATTATTGGTATTATTACAAACTTACCTAGTGCTTCCTGAAAACTTTCAAAATCAGTCATCCAATCCTTGGCATAACTTGCATCGACAATATCAACTTTGTTCATACATATAATAAAAGGTAAACGGGTTTTGTACAGTATAGAACAAGCATAAAGCATGTTTGACATAAAAGTTACGGGAGCTGTGCTTCTAACACAGTCCACAACATAAAGAATCACAGTTGGAAACGTTGAAGCTAGAGTTTCAGTGATTATTGAACCTAAAAGTGAAGTAAATGTGAAGCACAGAAAATGAAACAGAAACCTAACTTGTTTTTTTAGAATATTAACCTGAAACACTCCATGCAAACACTTCAATTTGCCCTGGTGTATCCAATATACAATGCTCATTTGTAGCCTTTCCAATAAAGTCTATAACTTCTGGGAATTTTGTGGAAAACAAATTTAAACTTGTAACGATTGCTCCGTTAGGCCCCAGTTTATATTGCTTCATAACTTCTTTATAATTAACTGTGTCTCTAATGTCTATGTTGGCAAAATATGGAAGGTTTATACAAGCGGGGTCCAAATTTAACACGTAGGGTTTCTTTCCTTCGAAACCATCAGCTAATCTGGTGACTAAGGATGTTTTACCACTCCCTGCCATGCCTAGGACAAGAAGACATACCGGGGGTTGTTTGGAGGTCCCTGAGGGTGGTGCCGAAGCAACCGAATCTTCTGCCATTCTGTAGTTTATTTAACAAAAACGTTTAATGTTTACAGCAAAGAAAGTTTATAAAAGATAACCTATTATTTGACATATTTGTTGCTATAGCGCCGTTGCTGCAAGGCTATAGCCAGGGACTTGGTCATGTGTTGCGGTTAAATTAAATCTTTCGTTGCACACTTATGATTTAACGACTTTATCAACTTTGTGTTTATTGGTCGATTGAGTATTTGTCGCTCTCTACCGAACAGTCAATACGCGGAACCAGAAAGAAAAGTAGTAGATTTGTTTTTTCTCATGCGCTCCGTACACACTGCAACGCAGTAACCCTTCCTCCGGTAGGTATATGCTCGAACAAATAGTTATTGGAAATAAGTATTGATATCTATTAAAAGAAAAATATGCAGATCATGCCGGTACATCAACCTAACCTTACATAAGTATCAATTTTCAGAAAGTTGTTTACACTTTTTCCAATATATATTTTTTTAAATAATGGCTTCAGGACTTGACAGTTTTGTAAACCGTATCCTTTTTTGTTTAATTTTAGCTGTAACTTATAATTTTACCATAATTACTTTCCTTAATTTTAGCTCTAGATACTGTTTCTATAATTACATCGGACGGAAGAAATTTTATTGTAAGTAAAGCTCCACATATATATTTTACAAGGAATGTATTTCTTCATATAGGCACAAGTTTGTTACATTAAAAGTAATATTTACAAAAAAAATAACTTTAGATTTCCTGTAGTCGTTTGACAAGTTTTTCTCAATGTTTCAGGGCACTCTAAAGGGATTTGACCAAACTATAAACATCATTTTAGATGAATCTCACGAAAGAGTCTACTCCACAACAGCTGGTGTAGAGCAAGTAATGTTAAGGGCTCTCATATTATAAGAGGAGACAATGTGTATGTATTAAATAGATTTGATCAAAGAAATTATTTTTTCCACTTGCTTTTACCCCTATATTTATTTTATTGTTAATATAATATATCTGTATATTAAGTCATCTTCTAGTTGGAAATCTCTTTAATTATAAGGACATTTCCTACATGTACACCCAACACCGACTTCACGGATCTGTGGAGTCGGTGTTGGTACAACCAAAGTTGATTGATGAGTTAAGATCACGACATTCGCCATATTGGCTAGCGCTGCTGTGACGTCAAGTCTGGCCATTTTTGGCCATGTTTGATTTTAGGCAGATCAGTGGCGTAGAATTAAGGAGAAAACAAAAAAGAACTGTATGTTGTAAACAAAATTTATTGGATTATTTTAATGGGCAAACCTAAAACAAAAACATAAATGTGGCTTAAATATTGAAAATTAAAAATTATTAAAGCGACGACAGGACGATAAGGTACCTGGCAGAGCAAAACATTTTCCATGGTTCCATAAGTCAAAAACCATTTTAAAAACTTTGTATACAAGGTGTCCGCTAATGAATGGTACACAGAAAAACTACAGATTCCTTATGCCAAAATATTAAGATTTAACCAAACATACCTAATATCCAAAAGTTTATAATAAGGAAGATACGGGGGTGTCATAGTAAAAAGAAAAAGTAAATTTATTTCTATAATTGTTCCCCCTTTTTAAATATCTTAATAAAACGGTATCTCGGGGTTTTTAAACATTAGCTTTTCAGATCGAATATTAATTTTTGTGTGTAGACTAGAGGGCGATGGGTACACTATTTAAAATTCTCTACCCAATTTTTTGTTACTACTCTGTATGTATGTAAACTAGTAAGCTTCTCTATGCTTTCTGCACAAAAAAGGTATACTTAGTAAGAATCAGTCTTGACAACCATTTTTAAGGTATTCACATTTTAGTTGTTCAGTGCACCCGAAAGTATGTACCTTCAATAGCATCGTAATAGCTATAATTACAACTGCTCAGATATAAATAGCTGATAGGTAAAAACTCCTGGGTACCGAGTTTTATTAAAATGTTTAAAACATATCAGAAATTATCGAAATGAATAAAAAATATTTATATCCCTTTAACACCCCGTATCTTCCTTATCATTAACTTTTGGATATAGGTATGTTTGTTTAAATCCTAAATGGATATTTTCGCATAAGAAATCTGTGGTTTTTCTGTGTACCATTAATTAGCGGACACTCATCAGTGTCATATGTATATAAAAACACGAATGACTGAAAACTATTTGACTAAACACTATCAAAATATCTAAAATAAAACGAGTCCGAACCTATAATATGTGAAGTCTCTAAACTAACCAAAAACATTAACAACTGGAAATCCTTGCAAAATATACAACCAAAATGAAAATGGCAAATTTCTACAGTTTTTACCAAACAAAGCTTCGACAAGGCACGACTCTGTCATCAGCTGATAATGCTACCAACTTTGAACAGAACTGCCAACCGAAATCGTAATTCTCACACCCTCACGTCCCTGACAAAAGCTATCCCCGGTCTTGCTTATGTCTAAACCCCTTCTCTCATAAAGAAACTCTGGGTACACCCTAAAAAACAAACATGTTATATACTGTAGATATATTATCTAATAATAGACTATGAGCAGAAGCGGGTAGGAAGAAGAAAAGAAGTTTCTTTTTTGTTAAACGTTTTTCCACTGCTATTTCGTTGCATCCTGCCTTGACTATAACCTTTTTTTGTTTTTTTTAGGGCTATTATAGGACAGATAGATGATGAAATTGATAACAGACTAAATTTAGCAAATATAAAGGCTGAACCTTTGAATCCCGTTGTACATTAGTATTTAGAATAATAAACATTATTTTTAAGGATAAAGTGTCTTTTATTTTTAATTAATATTAACCTTTTATTATTTTTTTCATATATGTATATATTTTTAATGACTAAAATCAGGCCATGGCTTTTTTGATTTGAAAAAATAAAAACAACTGAGCCATAAGGTAACCATGGTTATCAATACAAATGACCAGTGGTATGACTTTCTTCATTTGTTTTTTCTTGTGTCATCCTAAAATAAAAGCAACTTTATTAAGATATATATCGGTATATATATATATATATATATATATATATATATATATATATATATATATATGTATGTATATATATATATAAATTAACCAGTCAAGGCACGTTTAATTAAATAAATCAATTAACCTTGGTTAAGACTAGCTTGAGATTATCTAAAAAAAAAAATCTTGAAATTTTCCAAAAATCGTAAATACGGTCCTGCATTTCTGTGACGTCTTTGAATATTTTTTTTATCAAGCCATCGATTTTTGCTAGCCTTTGTTTCCGGGTATAAGATATTTATTTACGTTTTTTTTAATTTGTCTGGATTATCTTAAACAATAAAATGTTTATTATTTCATATCTACGTAATAACATTTAAATAATTTTTATTGTCCTGTATTTCAAAAATAAATAACAACCTGTTAGCGTGATTATTATCAGCTTGTATCTTTTTAATCGATTTTTTATTATAATATATTTTATACTTGTGCCTTACTTTTCCATTTTAACAAATTGAAATATAAAAAATTAAAATCAAATTTCGCGCCGAAGTCGAACTAAGGTCCCACCTACAAAATAGAATTAAAATTAAATAACTTTTAAGTAATCAATTAACAAGAATATATGTAAATCTAGCATACCAAGTTTCGTATATTTGTTTTGGAACAGAATTTGAATAAAAAAGAAAGTAAATTCTATTTTTATCCATTTGCACATAGGCTATGATTATTGTTTCGGCCGCCGGAAGTATAAACATTAAACATATTTCCGATAAAATCTTTTTAGATTTTGCTCCTCCTCTCGATCATTCAGCACACTAGCGAGAGAGAGAACAGTACTAAATTTATTTTATTCCTCACTTACGCTTTAACAGTTAAGCCGGCTGTCCATGAAAGCGGTTTTCCGCTCGCGGATGATAATTCAGCATTGTGATTGGCTGGTACAAGCATTTAAAATGCTTTCACCAGCCAATCACAACGCTGAATTTATCATCCGCGAGCGGAAAACCGCTCTTATGGACAGTTAGGCGTAAGGCAACAACAAAGTGTCAACGTAAGTATAAGCTCGATGTTTAAAGCAACGTTATACTTTAGTCACTCCCTTTCTAAAAAATTGTGCTTTGTAAACATGGCTTTAGCGGTAATCGTTTTAGCTGGTGACTAACTACATGTCAATCCGATGTCGCATCCCATATGTGATCATATGATAGATTTATCACGGTAGATAAGGATAGGAATATGCCGCGAGCAAGTGTGAGTAAAAAATGAATGGATAATAAAGGAATAAGCGCATTGCGTCGATAAACTGCGCAAGGATTTTAGATCAAAGTCGCCATATTGGTAACTGTCTAATCAGAAATTTAAAGTAAGTAAATACAAGGATATCATACGTATTACCTGTGATTTTTTCTGGTTTTTTGATTTTAAAAGAAAAGTGCAGACCTTCGTGCGTAAGTAGGTGTATAAAAGCCCAGGTTACATTCCAAAAATCCCGAAAACACCGTCGCCAAATCCCGAAGTTATTGCATAAAATTCACACAATAGTTTTTGGCTCGAAATTTTTGTACATAAAAGGAAGGGTTGTGTCCCGTAAATTTCGGCGATGTTTTCGTGGGAGAAGTCGCGGAAATCGGGGAAATTTTGACAAATTTTTGTAGGGGAAACGTTCCATGAACTTTATAAAAAAAATTAATACTTGGCAGGAGTTTGACAGATGTTGTAATTTTTTTGACATTTTATCTAATTTTGAGGTGAATCTTGCCAGAAAACAGTTACTTTTAACTGTTTTAAGCACTTTAAACATTGTTTACAGGTAAAATAGATTTAAATCTCTCAATATAATCGCTTTTCCAGTTTATCTAGTCCCATAAGTAATCTAGGTTCTTGCAACAAAGGATTCTAGGTAATAACATAACTCATTATCTATGGGAATTGCCCGACTTATAAACGTATTTAAAATACTTAATTTATGTGAGAATTTTAGTTTATTTGTCATTATTACAGGCTAAATTTGGTTACAGTTTAGGCCAATATTTCACCAAAAAACAATAAATATTTAACCACCATCAAAAATTGTATTGGTAATTATTTTCTATTGTAATAATTTGTTGTCATGTTTTACAATATTTTAATTTTTTTTGTTGCTTTACTCAGATATAAATGTTTAAATACCAATGTATCTGATGGTTTCCATATGGATCCACCTTGCATTTTGACAGATATTGATTTTTTCTTCTTTAGGTAACCTCAATATTCCACCTCATATTTGAGGTGCCTAGTTTCAAAGTGAATCTCCATATATTTATTTATTTATGTATTTATTTATTGAAATACACTATAGAGACATGTCTCCAAATGGTATCTTATTTAATACAAAAATAAGATGACTGTCCCAATACTTAGTTGTATTTTTCGGTGCTGAATTTTTAGACCATGACTAGGTTCATAATAGAGTATTCAAATGTAAGAAAGAATGCATCACATTTAATTTATAGGTTTTTTCGATATTTTTTTATAAAATGTGGTAATACTGGAGGACTATGGATCTAGACCCCTCATTTTTTCCATAATTGCTGACAGTTTTTGTTACTTTCTTAATTATATTTTAATGCTTAGAGGATTATTTATTGATAAGAAAATACAAAAAACAAAAGGTTTTTGAGGTGGCAAAAATATATATTAATTTAAAATAGATAAGGTATTGTAAACTTAAAAATAAATATGGTTGTTCCCTCAGGCCAAGCGTAAGGTTTTGAAAAGCAAAGCAGAGTTTGAGCAAGCAAGATGTCAGTGTTAAACCAGAGTGGTGAAGAGCAGGTGGAGTGTCCGCTGTGCATGGAACCTTTAGAGGTGGATGATTTGAATTTTTTCCGTGCACTTGTGGATATCAGGTAAGGAAATTGAATAAATAAGTTTATTCTACTCGCGTGCGCAAAGTAGTTACTTTGTGCATGCAACGCATTTCATCAGTTAGCGGTGCAACAGGAAGGATTCGTATGTCGGCGTACCAAGTAGCTGATTACAAAAGTAATTAATTACAACTTTTAAGCTTTTAGGACTTTGGGTTATGTTTATTGTTTTAGTTTGTTTTAATTGGTTTTAATAAATAATAAAGATGAAAAGTAAAAAAAGACAATATTATTGAATATTATAAATAAAAATAGTGGAAAAAATGGGCTCAGATTGTCATATTTGTGATAAAAGCTTTTTATACTGTTTAATTTGAAAAGGTTATTGATAAAGTTAAAATATACCAGCAGAGAAAACTCTTTGATAATTATGCTGGTAGTATTTTATATTAAGTTTGGTTATATGATATAATTATACCGGGTGTTGCTCCGTTGAGCGGGACATAGGGAATCCCATATAAATTTTTAAGTGGTCCAATATTGGCGCCTCTAATTATATTAGAAGAAGATATAATTAGGATTTTTAGAGAGCACGAAAAGTTGTACCCAGTGTACAAATTTCAGCTCTTCTCAATCCGCGATCTAAAAGATAAATGATTAAATAAGTTACGAATCTCCTATCTTCTTACCCGCCTTGTATTATTAGAAGATTATAATAAAATACTAGAATTTTTTTTTTTTTTTTTTTTTTTATCTTTGGACAATCCACGAAGGCTGAAAGCCTAAATACTAACGTACCGTGGGTGTCTTAAGCAGGGTAAGAGGAAGTTTGTTAACACGGGACTTAAAAACTTAAAGATTTGGGGAGGAAGGAAAGACCTCCGCTGGCAGCAGGTTCCACAGTCTAGAAACTCTAGGGATAAAAGAACGAACGAAATGGGAAGTTCGGGGCCTGTCCAATTGAACTGTATAGGGATACATACGAGCGGCACCACGAGTTTCTCTGTTGGGAACTGCAAGAGGAGGGACTATACTGGACAATTCGTCGGAGCAGAAGCCGTAAAAGTATCTATAGAAGAGCGATAGATCTCCCACAGCTCGACGATGGGCAAGAGAAGGAAGTCTTTGAGTAAGTAAAGGATCATTAATAAGACGAACAGCCCTTCTTTGAATGGCATCAAGAATGCTGAGGGTTGTAGGGGATGCCATTCCCCAGACATGAGAACAATATTCCAGAGAGGGTCGAATTTGGGATACATACAAAGTGTATAAATTGGAAGGAGAAAAATACTTTTGGCTCGGAAAAGAAATCCAAGCTTTTTTGAAGCCGCGGTGGCTATAGATACAATGTGTTTATGCCAGTTGAGGTTATTCTCAAATGTGATGCCCACAAGGTTAAATGTGTCCCCGCTCTGCAAAACCTGGCCACTCATAAGCAAAGGATGAGTGTTTGATGATTTTTTCGCGACAAGGAACACGATTGTGTTTTGGATGCATTAAATTGAACGAGATTTTTGGCGCCCCAATCCAATATCAAATTGAGATCCTGTGAAAGAGATATCTGCATCGCCCTGCGTTTGCTTTCCAAGTCGGGTTGAGAGATTGGTTTGGGAACCTGAAAAGTGGAGTGAAGGGTACTATCGTCAGCATAACTATGAATGGGATTGGTTGTGGAAGAAAGAAGGTCGTTGATGTGAAGAAGAAACAAAGTTGGTGCTAGCACTGAACCCTGTGGCACTCCAGCATTAATTTGGTGAAAGCTTGAAGAGTGGCCATCAACAATGACTGATATACGTCGATTAGAAAGATAACTGGAGAGCCAAGAGCAGAGTTCAGTTGGAAGACCGTAGGAGGGAAGTTTATTAAGAAGTGCGTCATGCCAGACTTGGTCGAAAGCTTTAGATATATCAAGAGCAACGATCTGGGACTCACCTAGAAACTCAAGAGACTTGTTCCAGTTGTGTGAAACGAAAGAAAGAAGATCTGCTGTAGATCTCTTGTGATGAAATCCGTACTGCCTGTCATGTAAAATTTTATGTTTTTCTAAGTACCTAAGAATTTGCGAGTTAATGGATTTCTCCATTACTTTACAAAGCATTGAGAGGAGTGAAACGGGTCTATAGTTGGATGGAAGAGATTTAGATCCTTTCTTGGGAATAGGCTGGACACGTGCAGCTCTCCAGCTGTCTGGAAATATACCCGTGTCATAAGAAATTCGAAAGAGCCTGGTTAAAATAGGTGCAAGTTCAGGAGCACATTTTTTTAAAACGATTGCTGGTATTCCATCTAGCCCAGACGATTTCTTGGTGTTAAGAGAAGAAAGGATACGCTTAATGTGTTTTACCTTAAAAATAATATTGGGCATTTTGTGAGGAACTGAGGGAACAGTTGGAATTGGATGATTGACAGGTGGATGAAGGGTTGAATTGGCAGCAAATTGTTTAGCAAATAGTTCGGCCTTTCCTTTAGATGTAGAAATAATTTCATCTTCCAAAGTTAATGGTGGAAAAGAACTGGTACAGAAATTTCTACTGATGTTTTTGGCAAAGGACCAGAAGGATTTGCTGCCATTTGAGCAAGAAAGTACTTTGTTTTTTATACGGTTATCAAAGGAGTCCTTGGCGTCTGAGATTGTTTGGTGGTAGTGGTTTCTTGCTTCAATGCTGGACTAGGATCCTTTAGAAACTTATTGTGAGCCTGGACTTTTAAAATTCTAGCTTTGTCACATGTCACCTCTGACTCTCAAGTTGTCAGATCAATGTCACATCATTCTTAAATAATGAACAACTTAAATCAAGAAAAAATCACTATTATAAAATGGTTTTACCAGGGAAATAGTTAACGAAGAGTAGCGGACATTTTTGCAGCCTATTTTCCCAATAAGCCAATACCAAGTAAATCGACAATAGAACGGACGATAAAAAATTTGAAACTACAGGCGCAGTAATCAATAATTGCAAATGTGAAGAAAATCGACGTGATCTTTCGCCAAACGATTTTTTTCTATGGGGACATTTAAAAACTAAGCTACCAATAAAAAATATGAAAATTTAGTCCAGCTAAGGAATGCCATTTCCGCTGAATGTGCCAGAATATCGATGTACCAACTAGCCAACGTAAGAAATGAGTTTTATAATCGTTTGGGTTATGGTCTGGCAGTTAATGGAGGAATATTTGAGCATTTGATTAAATCCTGATATTTTTGTCATAAATTGCTTCTAAATGTAGAAAAATTTGTTTTATTGTCTTGCGTAACTGTGAGTGCATGTGTTGGAATTAGCTGTAAACTAAAATGAAATGCGAGGATTCTTTTTGTAATTCCCGTATAAAATTGTTCCGTTTTGGCAATGACATTATAAATTAATGATCTAAATTGTCACTAATAAATCGATATGGTGTTTTTATTGTTGATTTCTAGAGTACAGGGTGCATAATGAGATACTACGTTGCAGAAGTATTAAGCAGTTTACTCTTTACTGGTTGGTTAAAAATGATCAAATTTTCATTTTGGGTGGAACTTACTGTGCTCTTCAATAAGTCCTAATAGCATTTTTTCTAAAATAATTAGGGGAGCCAATATTTGACTACTTCAAAATTTACATGGTATTCCCTATGTCCCGCTCGACGGAGCAACACCCGGTATAACCCTTCTTTAAAGACATATACTTTGTTACAGGGTCTGGTTAGATATACCCGCATTAAAAAAAAATCATACCATTAAAAAAAAACTGCATTTGTATAATTTAAAAAATGTTCACTTTGTCTTTTATAGTTTTTGCAATGGTTATTTGTATAGGTACACTTTTGTTCGGCAGAAGTAAAAACATCATATTATTAAAGTCCCTCCATAAAAGTAATATATTGTTTTACTAGATAAGAAAGTAACACGTTGTATAGGGAGGAATTATTACCTTCTCAAAGAATTTGACCCACCTAAAAGAAACTCACGAGCCGCGCCTGACAAAACATAATATTTTTCCTGAATGTATGTTATCATGTTTTAGTTTTATTAAAATTTATAATGTAACAAATAAAACTGTTTTACATCAAATATAGTATTTAAACATAAGTATCACCATAGGGTCGCCTAAAAAATTATGGTCTTTCAATTGGATATTGTAGTACGTTAGATTTGATATACAGGGTTTTTGGAGCACTGGTAGTAAATGTAAAAATATTTTGTTCAGAATCTTTTAGTTTTTTGAGTTATAAATATCAGGGAATATTTTAAAATCATACATATAGTCATAGAAAAGTGTTGAGAGCATGGAAACTAAAGTTGCCCAATCAAAAGCATAATATTTTCTTAACAACATCAAAACAAATAAACACACAAGATGTTCTTTTTAGTTTATATTTTGTAAGTAATTTTATTAAAACTCATGACCAAATAGTTTTAAAAATAAGTTTATGTTGTAAAAGAGCATCTTTTTCTGTTTACAGGTGAAGGAACTTTAAGAAATATTGTACTATATAAAAATATAACTTAAAAACTAGGAATTTCTAAAATAAATTGACCTTAGATTATTTAAGGTATGGGTATCTAAAAAACCTTACATTTTTGGTATGGAAATCGCCAAAGAAACTTACCTTATTTTTATTCCTAAAATCTAAAAATAGCCTAATATACAGGGTGTTAAATTTTAAAAAATTGATATTTTGCTTTTTAATTATTGAGATGTTGGCCATGCTATAAAAAAATATCCTGCATAAGATCTAGTAATTTTTTTTAAGAATTTCTTTTGTGGTCCTTGGTGTGTTAAAACACCCAGCTAAGTATTATTAGAGACATTTTGCATCTCTTAAAATAACAGACGTTTTTTGGCCTCCTTATGGTTATCGTTATTAAACATAACGATTACGGCAGCAGTTTAAGACAGAGATTTTGCTGCCTCTTTTAAGAAATTTATCTTGCGTCTGCGCTTTCGACACATAACCTTATTTTTGCCTGTGTTTCACCGATTTTAAAGTTAACGAAAAATCAGTATTTACTTTTATTCTTCATAAGATATAAATTGATATTTAAATATATGCAAACACTCCTGTTGATTTCGTTTTTTAAAGTAGATGCAAACAATACAGTATAAGCAAAACACAAAAAGTAAGGTTAAGTTTGGTAGTAGAATAAAAAGCTAGGGTAATTGTCTAGAAACTGTCCGCAACTCCGATTTCGACGAAATTTGGTATACGGGGTTTTTTGGAGCGCTGATCACGAATCTGAAAAATTTTTAGTCGGAAACGTTTCGTTTTCGAGATATCCATCATCAAAGTTGATATTTGTACTAATCTTATTTTCACAATATTTTCCCTTCTTTTTGCACAAAATTCATATTATAATACTAAAATGGCACACAATATTTCATTTAACATCAAAAAACCCTTTAAAAACATTTTTTATTATTAATTATATAAATTTAAAAGCTTTACTTTAAACAAACTCGTGTATGCAACCATAAATACATCTACATATTGTATTTATGGTTGCAGCATTTATGGGTAAATTATTTTCAATTTAATGAAAAAAACGTTTAAAATAAATAAAAAACAGGTTTTTTAAAAGGTGTTTATAAAATATTGTGTGGCAATTTAGTGTTTTATAAAAATTTTGTGCAAAAAGAAGGCGGAATATAGTGAAAATAAGGTTAGTGTAAATTACTAGTTTGATGATGGATATCTCGACAACGAAACGTTTCCGACTAAAAATTCTTTCAGATTCGTGATCAACGCCCCAAAAACCCCCGTATACCAAATTTCGTCGAAATCGGAGTTGCGGACAGTTTCTAGACAATTACCAAAGCTAGTGTGCCAGATTGTAACATCTAAATTAATTACTGATTTAGAATATCCGTAAAAGTGCAAGTCCGTTTGAATTTCTTAACACTATTTGATTTTTATTACTGCTATAGATTTTTCGCTAATTAGAGCCTTTGTATAAATGATATTTTAATTAATACGGCAATAAAATTTCAACCTTTTAAATAATTGATATTAAAATTTCTACATTCCGGCAACCACGCAGTTTAACAATAACGATAACGATAACGATAAGCTCTTCGGTATTCATCCGTAATTAAAGGAGTCCGGTATGGTTAATAACGATAACGGATCATGTTTGCGTTACTGCGCAGTCTCAGAATAACGTTAACCACAACGGAATTGCAAAATAAGGGGTGCAAAATGTCTCTATTAATAACTAATGTATTTTCGTTTTTACCTAATTTTCGGGTAACATGTTTTTACTAAAGTTTCAGCAAATTATAAATAGCGTGGCAACATCGCCACGAATTTCAAAATATAATAACGTCCTATATGCAAAATTTTATGCTGAATTCGATACTGTAAACAAAAATAGGGGTTACAATTTAAAAAGCTAACTTCTTAGCCATAACTTTTTTTTGGGACACTCTGTATACATTAGAATATTTTTGGGAAATGCACTTTTAAAAACCCTACAACTTTTATATAGAACTTTTTGTCATATCATGTTAAACAACAAATATTGGATTTTCCCAGACAATTGTGCCACCCTGTATTTTTTTTGTTAAAAAATATGGGTTATTACTTTAAACATATAATTTTATAACACCACAGTGTATTGGGTAAGCCGAATTAAAGCATATTTTGATTTAAAAGTAAAAACATATTCAAATATTCAAATTTACTCAACAACATTTTGTGAAAGTTTAACATTGTGAATAAGAATAAGAGATATTATATTCACTTTGTTTGTTTTTTTTTTTATTGGTGTTTATGTGCATTATCAGACCAACAACCTACATTTTCTATCTAAAATTATGTAAAAAAAGCGTATAATTTATTTTTAAACTACTAATTACTATTGATAAAAGACATATATTACATTTGTTGGAAACATAACGAAATTTAAACTGTAGATACCTGCCTGCCTAATTATTGATCATTAAAATTTTATTTATTTTGGTTAAAATTTATAGCCGCCCACGCCATCTTTAAAAATAAAATAAAACAACTTTGGGAATAATAAATGTTTGCGAATGTTTCCTTGTGAAAATTAAATTGGATTCAAATCAAGGATTTTTGATTTTGATATGATTTAAATATTTTATTTAATAAAGTAATTAGTTATCTGATGATATCGATATTAATATTGGTATTTATTTATTTATTTGTTCTACAGTTGTTATAATAACTAACCATTTACAGAACAATACATGATATGATATTATGCAAACCTAACCTAAGAAAACACACATAACATAGGTACATTACAAAGAGCATCAGTCATCCGGAGTGAATAAAATTAATTTTAATTTAGCTTTAAATTGACTCTGACTGAGATTAAATATATCTATGCTCTGGCAGTGTTGATCATGCAGTTGTTGCATTCTATATAATGGGACACTTAAAGCTAGATTTGATCTTGCCCTTCTACAGTAAAATGTCTCATAACATCTTCTATTTAATCTTGGTACTCTATAGTTTAGGTTATTTACCATATATATGTATTATCAACTAAATTGTGAATAAGCCCATGTAAATGAAGAAGACAAATTATAATAATTTCTTAAAAATTCCCGAG
>JACEGR010003760.1:0-99096 GCA_014170235.1 Listronotus bonariensis | reverse complement strand
TTCTATTATTATTTTTTCGAACGGGTCCCTGAATCTGTTATAGTCAAAGGCTATTGGTTTCTTTCCCACTTATTAATGCTGTCTTTCTTTACCGACTATCGCTCATTTACTTCCACTTACATGGATCATCGAAAGTACCAATTTTAAACATTATTATTAATACCGTTTCCTTATGTTTTTTTACTTAAAAAAAATTGTTATATCTTTAATTATTAATTATCGGTTTTTGAGAACAGTCGTTGGGAGTATGTATATTCCAAAACTGAGAGATATTGTAAGAAAAGTGTTTTACCATGGAACGTCCTTAAAGCTGGAGAACGGCACTTTAAATGTAGTTTATTTAACGCTTTAAAAACGTCATCCTAGCCGTTGCCAAATACAAGCCAATTCTGATCCCTAGATATAATGGGATAAGCAGTGATGAACAGAGAATTATTTAAATTTAGGCATTGGTTGGTTATGTTCTTTCTTTCTCGACCCCACGGTATAATCGGCAAAATGAATGAACATACCGCTTAGTTTAATACAAAATTTGTGTTTTCCCTTTAAAAAAAATAATTTGCTCTCATTTGGGTTACAAAGCCAAGTTTGCAAGTATTTTAATAGTGGCAAGTATGTATTTTGTTTTCTATGTTTAAAATATAATTTCAAAACAGTTATAAGGAGCATAAAGCATAACATTTCAAATAAACAAACTATTTTTTCATACTTGGAGGATATACATGAAAGAAAGCAATACCGCAATACCTAATAAATTTCTGTTACGCTTTGCGAAAACTATATGCCGTAGAATGTTGGCTCCGTTGCCAACCATGATTACATTATGCGGGAAAGTTGTCCTTCTCATCTGATAATTTATTTATTAAAGCGTTAGTCATACCTACTTCCTTAGAATGTTGTCTATATTTTAACCGACGTGGTACACAGGATGAAGAAATTTACATTATTTAAATTTATTACATGAGTTCTCACTTAAGTTTATTTTGGTTTGTATTTAGAAGTAAATTTAAACTGTGTGCACTTGTTCCATGCATATTTCAAAAACACCTGGGTCTGGCGTACATAATTTGATATTGTATAATAAAAAATACTTATATTAGGCGTGTTGCCTCTTTGAATGGTATTAAGATAATTAAGTTATTTTTTTTACCTCGATTTCTTACACACTTATTGCCATGCCTGACATTGACCTGAGGAGGTTATTTATATACTTATTCATTTCTTCTTGAAGTATATTATTTCATGCTAACATTTCTAACTAATGTCCAAGTGATGCCAGAGTAGGATTAGGGATTTTAAGACCCATGGGTAGTGGTTATATGGTCTCTCATTAAAAGATTAAAAGAGTTTTTGTTCTAAGATATAAAAGAACATGTCCTTCCACTACTTCCTTAATGTATCAGACTGCTTATATTACTTGGCTTATAACCATGGCACACTTACAACCATGGTATAATGAATATGTCTCTCAATTTTCGGTTTTTACACGACCCTTTTTTTCTATTGCTTGACCATCCTGCATACCTAAACAAAAGCGAGATTCAGCACTAAAGTTTACCTATTCGATTCGATCCTACTGGATCTAGCACCGTATCATTGCAGTTGGTTAAAATGGGTAGAGGAAATCTTTTTTTTGTTTGATGATATACTATAGTACGCATTCTGACTGTGACTCACAAGGCAAAAATGTTCAATCAGCAATCTTGTTACTATTGTTTTTCTGCGATGTTTCTTGCCCCAACTCTTTGTTTACAGCCTTTTTAAATCCATGTTTAATAACATCGTAAAACAATACGTAACGATTGGTGTCTTCCTTCGTATCCCAGATTCCCAAAATGATACAGAGGTGTCGCAACACCACAATTTTCACCTTTCAAAAAGCACTAAACTGGTTACTTATCTTAAAATAGCTTTCTACTTTTTAATAAGTACTAACAAATAAGAATGTTTAAACAAATTGAGGTAATGAGATCTCTATATCCCACAAATCAAAAAAGCACTTTAACACGTATTTTCAAAACCATAAAACCTTCTTATCAGAGCCAAAAAAGCACCAAATAAAAAAACAATCCTATAAAACAAATACTTAACATATGTTCTCCTTTATCGTAAAATCGTTAACAAAATAAATTTAAATCGTTTTAAAAATAAACATAGTAATGCAAACTGGCTGTGAAACATAACGGAAAGAAACCATAAACATAAATCAGAATATAAATTAGTTAATAAGTTGTTCCTAACTTATTCCCACATCGTTTAAAGCGATTGCATTTTTTAACGTTATTTTATAAAGATATACAGTGTTATTTAGCGTGAGTGTACCATTAAATTGTCTCGGAAGGTACCAATGACACATTTTTAAAATTTTGGTGCTATGTTTGAATGATATCGGTTTTTAACACGCTTTTATTAGCTTGGGTTGTAACTATCTATCTATCTATGTAACGGAATCTTTGAGCCTAATTTTTACCAACTTCCAGCGATTCAATTTCTTTGAAACTTTGCACACGTATCAAGGACCAATGACAATGCAATAATTTAAAAACAGTATCCCGTTATCCTGATTAGGACCGCCAGGATAAATAAATTCCTTTACAGATCCTCTGTGTCTCTTGACAAAACGGCGAAGGAATTTTTTAGTGAATAAACTGAAGCATTTATTTTTAAAAACCAATTGATATATTGAACTAAAAATGAAAAATAAATAATAGTTTAAAAAAACTAAAAAACACGCTTTTATATGCAACCGAACTAAAAATTAGAAAATAATTTTTCATTACAAAGAGTTTGTCACTTCAGAATAAAAGCGTGGGGTGCTTAATATATTAAATGTTATAATTCGGTTGCATATAAAAGCGTGTTTTTAGTTTTTTTAAACTATTATTTATTATAGGGCAAATATCCCATGTTTCTGGCACTTTCGGGCGGCGGGCAAACTTTCGACACCAAATTTTGTTTGTACCTGAGGTAATCAAGGGGTTAAATTATATTAAAAGAAATTTCGACACTGCGTCGTAAAGCAGGTGATAGTTTTAGGGAATTACAAATGGTTAGTTCTGGTCAGCAAGTCCTTTTTTTAATTCCTTAATTAAACCCAACACTAATACACAGTTTATAAATCCATTCAAAAAATTCTATTTACACTTTTAGAGTACCAAACAAATAAAAAATTATATGTTAGTTCTTAAATAAAATGTTACATATATCAAAAAAAGTATTTATTTGGTGTCGAATATTCCTCTAAGATAAAAACGGATTTTTGGATCTGGTGTCAAAAATAGCCATTAAATTTTAGTCACTACCTGCTTGGTGTAGAAATATCCTTCGCCCCTTTCGGGTATACCGGATGTACGTACCACTGTTATTTTAATTAAAACACTCTCTATATTATTACATTTTTGGATTATGTGCAAAAAGCTAAGTAGTTTTTATCTATGTTCCATATCTAAGTCTAAAGTAGTTAAGGGGTAATTTACTGATAAGGTAAGCATTTTAAAAACATATATTTTTAGTTTTATTAATTAAATAAAAAAAATATATATTTAAAAACTTTAAAATTATAGGTAATTGGGTACGCATTTTAAGAATATCGGTTAAGTGAGTGTCCTGGTTTTGTCAAACTATTTGGGAAATAAGTACTATCCTACCAATAAACGAAAAGCTACCTTGATGGAGTTATTGTTAATAGTTATTTCAAAGAATAAAAAATACTGTAACTTATAATTAATTTGGTGTTAAGATACATTTATTTAGCGGTGAATAACCTGGGCTGGAATGGAAAGGCTTGTCAATGTCAACTAAATGTTCATTTCTCTTTTACTAAAAGTATTTGCAATCTATGTGTCTCACTGTGATGCAAAATATATTATTAAAATCAAATAAAGTAAATGTTAGATTCCATCTTACCGGTTTGTAAGTTGTGTAAGAGTAAATACAGATAGTTTACACCAATATATTTTTTTTTACTTGTAGATTAGCCAGTATGCGAGGTCATGAACGAAGGAAAAAACTCTAAACACTTTATTATACGATTTATTTTCATCTAAAATAGATTTCTTCTTCAAAAAAAAGTTGCTTTTCCTTTTAAGTCTCTTGCTTCAAGTGGTATTAGTTTATCTTCTACACCAGTTGCTCGGTTAGACATGCATTACTTCTGGAGTTCTTGTTCACTTCCTTGCAATTCCAGACTTTTTTAGCAGAAATAATTATAAAACAGTTTCATATTTCTTTAAAACTTTAAAGTAAGTTTTTAAATACGGGGTCTATTCAGAAATGCCTAATTCCTTATTTATGATATCCTCAAGGATCCAGATATTAGTTGTTATTTTTTGGCTATTTTAAGGAAATCCATTTAGCTATCGGTATTTATAGATTTTATTGGCAGAACATTTTTATAATTTAGTCCACTAATAACTACCAAATCTCACTCTCAGAAAACTTTAATGCTAAAACTGCACGACTATTATCTTCTTTATCTCCTCTCTACTTCTTATTTCTTTATTCTATACCTGGCATGCTGCGGTTTATTATACCGTTACACCTGTTCCGCTCGACCAAAAGATTAGTGCCCATTATACAATGAGTAATGTTTTTCTTTTGCATCAGACAAACAAAAAACTTTTACCTGCCTCAGATAATGGAATTGAAATGAAATAAATGTTCTTGGTATTATTAAAATTTTTGAAGGTGGATTAGTAGTAATGATCAATCCTTATTGGGTCAGTAAAACTGAATATTGTTTAGATAACTATTTATTGTACTAACTAGTATTTGGTTTAATTAAGGATTACTTAATCTCCATACTTCTTGAATTTTAAAAATTATACCAAAATCAATACCAATTCCTGTAACATCTGTTTAAATGGTGTAGGATATTTAAACTTTTTTGGGCATTTTTTAATTTTAATTTTGTGAATGGTGGACAGTTTAAGAATATTGTGTTAACATATAAGATGAATCGAAGCACAAGTAACAAAGATACTCCTATTCCAGTAACCACACCTCATCCATGACGTTTATAGACGTTTTTTTCAAAATTTTAGTGCCCAGAACTTTAAAGCGCTTTATTCCAGCTCACGTTTTTAAAGCCTGTGCGCATTATAACTTTTAAAGTAATGCACCGATACTTTTAACATTTTTACCACTATTTATTTACCTACATAATCTACAAGGTAACGCTGGAAAGTTTTTCAAATATGCCAACATTTCTATTTTATTATAAAAATAAATTGGCGGTGGGATGGGAAACACCTTTAATTAGTTTGAGTATGTTTTTAATTTAGTGTACGGATTAGGTTTAAATTCAAACAATTTTAGACTTAAAATAGTTGAGTAGTTAAAGCAGTCATAAACCGGCTAAAAAATCGGGTGATTTTAATACATACCAGTCTTTTTTGTCAGCTGCTATTACCGTAATGATTTGTTTTAAACACGCATAATCTCTTTATATCTTTCTTTTATCTTGATTTTTAACCATTGTACCACATGGTAGCGATACTCGAGAGGAACCATTTCACTGTAATGCGCATATAATCAATTGGCAGCGGTCATGCTTTAGTAATCAGAGTGCTCAACAATACTAACTTTATGACAATTTAACAAAAAAATCGTGATTTAGATGAACGATCAGCATTTTTGCATTTCATTAAACAAACAATAATACGTTTTTCGGAACGGTTTGGTTTTATAAATTACAGAAATCGGTTTACTTTTGGTTTTTGACATGGTTTGTGGAGGCATACATCGATCCAGCCACTCAGAACCAGTGGCCTTGATAATACACTAGATAAAAACTAGTGCTTGTAAGCAAGAAACTGGGTTTTTGAGTTATCCATGGGTACAGGTCACCTTGGCCTTTTGCTTTTTTAGAACGCACACTCGAATAAGGTTTTTTTTCGGTAAGTAACGATTCCACCAATGCCGTTGATGTTTCGAAATCCACAAATTGTTTTCTAAAATCAGAACTTGTTTTTTATAGGTCACAGAAGGCTCAGTTTCTGAATTTTCTTTGTACATTTTTTATGCCGAATATATCGATAACAACAGTAAAATTTGATTAAAAAATACAATACCCTATAATTTTGTAAATATAGCATCGTAAATTCGTGATTTAGAACCTTCTAAGACCCCAAATACACTAAACTCGGTTTATTTTTAAAAAAGGTTCATTTTTAGCTTTGATTTTTGATTCTATCGTTACCTGATTTAATTCTAAGGGTTGATTTTATTTTTGTATGGTTATTTTTCATAAATTTATATTTGGAAATTTAAAAAAAATCGTTGGGCCTTAATTATATTTTTCTCTGAACTTTTTGTTTAAGTATAATAAAATATAGCCTATAGCACTCCTGAATATTGTAGCTTTCTGATTGTCAAAGAGTGTTCATGATCGGTTCAGTATTTCCGAAGATTAGCCTTTACAAACAAACAATCAAAGTTACAAAATTAACCTCTTTATAATATTAGCACAGATGAGCCCAGATCTGTATTTAGAACACAAACAAAGAAAAATAAAATTTATACTATTTTTTTAGCTTTAATAATTCTGCCACAAAAATAAAAAAATAATGTTAGCATAATTAAATGTTTTCAGGTCACAGACAAGTTTATACATTGGAAGATTCGTTCGAGCGTCAAAAATATTTCTTTAAAACAAAACCCTAACAAGCACAACAATGAAAAATAACCTAGATATAAGTGACGCGACAAAAGAGAGTAGCAGAGAAACGAATAGACCCCTCTTCTTCTCTTCAAAAGGAAAATCCTGATAACTACATTTTCAATTTTGGGATTTTAGTCCGGTAAAATCAATAATTAAAACACCGGTACATCTTAACAAAAAATATAAATGATTTTTAATTTTTCGTGCTTTATCCATTTAAAACAAAACATTTGTAAAAGTTATATGGAATAGTATTAGTTTCATTTTACCAAAGATACAATTAATGTGCTTTGGGGAGGAGACTATTTTTAGCATAGTCTAATGATATTATGTTTTCTAAAAATCTAGCGGTGGTAAATTAAAGCACCCGGGTGGCCAATTAATATTGCCACTACGGAACGCGATAAATTTAGGGTATCGCGTTCAGTATAGTACATACTCAGGTTGTGCGGTCCTGTTAAAAACCATGGGTTTGCAGGGTCTATCCTAGTTAATATTAACAAATAAAGTTCTATTTCGCTCAAATGTACTTCCTTTTTCTATGATTATTTAAAATCAATTTTTAAATTACTTGTACTTCACATAAAAGAAGATCCAAGTCCCTGGACAAAAGTCGCTAAGTTTTGGTCAAAAAGAGATTTTCCGCATCAGGTGGAACTGTCTTGGATGCTGACTCCTAATTTTTCAGACTGGGAAGTAAATTTGCGGAGGTTGACGCTGTACCCTTCCATTCTTTTTATTTTAATTTGTTTCTATTAATCAACTTATTTCTTATTACAGTATAGATCTACTAATACAATGGATATTAAAGAAACTGTAAAATTTTATTTAATGATAAAATAATATTACCTTATTATATCCATATTTTTACATAGCAAAATTTTTCCATTATAGACATTCAGAGTACCATATTACTAAAAACAATTAAATCGCATTGAAGCCATACAAAAATCCTTTATAGGCTGTTGCAGATTTTGCATACATTTAACTGGATTATTCGCAGACATATAAACGGCGCGTCAACATTCCCTATTCGCGCTTGCGCAATAATTCAACCGGTTTGTGAGGCGCGACTACTTCCCCGCGCGCCCTTCGCCCCGCAGCAGGAACGGGCCTTTGCCTATACTGCAATACCAGCTTTTCAGGAATCGAAAGCGCCATTGCATCTCTTTGTACGCGCTGTTTGTTTTTGAGCTTTTTGCAGCAGAGCAGGAATTTAAAGTTCTGGTATTTATTTCGTCTTGGGTGTCAGGAATTTTGTAAAAAGTCCTTCTATGGATGAATAGATGCTACACGCGCTGCGAATGCGAGTGGGCAAGATCGATACAGGGCCAGGGAAGGAGGATAACCGGCCGTCCCGATTCTTGCTAATTCAATTTAGCAGAAAGTGTGTTACGGTGGTTGCAGGAATTGCCACTGTAGCAGGATCTTTTGTGCGAAAGTGCGAGTGCTGTGACATTTTAAACTGTTTGGCTTTTATAAGCATCGATATTTTTGTGTGTAGAGCAAGAGCGCGAGAACTTTTACACACATAGGGTAAGTTTAAACTTGTAAGCTGTATTTATTAAAACATTATAGTATATAATATACTAAATGCAAAATTCATAATTATAATAATAGTAATATTTATTTTAACAATAAAAGGGGGTAAAAATTTAACCACTCTTTTTATTACAGTAAGTAAAATCAAGAATGTTGATTAATTAAAAAATAATAAACTGTCAGTACTAAAATCTGATTCGCTAGGCAAAACTAGATATATAGGGTGTTGGATTTTTACTTTAACATAGCATTAAAAAATGATAAGAAGGGAAAATGGTAATTAAAAAAAAATGATGCCTAATCACAAGCTGTCAATATACTGTCAGAAGTAGGTATTATAAAAAGGTCATTTTTGTGGCTTGGCTTTTTAAAATATATATATTTTTTTAACTTTGGACAATCCACGAAGGCCAAAAGCTACATTCTAGACACTCTAGGGATAATAGAACGAACAAAGTGGGAAGTTCGGGGCCTGTCCAATTAGACCGTATAGGGATGCATACGTGGGCACCATTAATTTCTCTATTGGAAACCGTAAGTAAAGAAATTATACTGGCCAATTCTTCAGAGCAGTAGCCATGGAAGTACTTAGAGATATTGGAAACAATTTCACTTTTTTAAAGCAGACAAGCTACCTATTTTTTATTTAAATGCTTTCCCTATGAAAGAAGCAGTCGTTGTTTTATTGTAGAATTTAGCTGGGATTCAAAACAAATTTTTCAATTTAGCCCAAAAATTAATTAAAAAGGTATACCTATTTAACTGGAAATTGTTTCAGTGTTAATAAAGAACCTTACGACTTAAATTAAAAGTAAACTAAAAGAAACCTAATGTGGTAGTTTAGTACCTTTTTTGACTATTAAAAAGTTAAAATATGTCTGATTGGAAGGGTAAGATAAAGGAAATGTAAGTTCTGTATAATACCATGTTTCAAAATTACTTATTAATTACATATACTTACGTGTATGTATGTCCAAGAAAAAAGTACTCACTTTTTTTCAAGAGAAAAAAGTAATTTTATGAAAAGTCACATTTTAGGACCTGTCAACAGAAATAAAGGGTAAATTTTTGTCCCGTTACGAAAAAAAAATAATTTTCTTTACTCGGAATGACTAAAATTAAAATAACGCAACAAAAAGAAAAGTGGCGTTTTTTTCCCATTTTAATTCCTTTAAGCCAACCCAAATTATACTCCTTTGTTATTTAATAAGCTTTCTAATACACTGCAGCCAGCCAAATCTCGGTAGAATGGTCATTATTCACAGGTCATTAGGCAGAGAGATATTTTACTTTACAGGAAGCAGTTCTAGGTTCTTTATTTCAAAAGCTATTAGGTAAATGTTCTGCTCAGTGCACTAAAATGTTCATATTCGTGGTTGCGATATATATTTTAAAGATTTATACTAGTTTATACTTTATGCATTTGTCGTAATGAGTTTTAGTATTTAATTAAGAATGAATTGGAAAGTTATGACCGATTTATATTCGTATTTACTTAAACCTACTTTTATGTTTAAGAAATATTTAAACATATGTAGACTCGCGAAAAAGTAATAACAGAAAATTTTGTTTAAATTACACACAATTATTATTAATAATAAGTTCTTTTAAGGTTTTAAATTGGAGAAAGAGTTATCTTTATTTTTTTTACAAATTCTTTTTAAATAATTAAAATACCGTGTGTGCATTCAATAGACCACCATCAGATTGAGTCAGGTGATTTTTTTAATTGCTGTATCACATACACTCTCAGCCCTATCTAAAGTTAACCTTACTCTTTTCGAAATTGTTTCCTGAAAAGTTGGAAGTTGGTTATGCTCCCTGTAGATGTTGCATAACATGCTTGGAATAGTTTTCGGCACAAATTTGCCAGCGCATTGCAATCTTGCAGCTTATAACTAAATTAATTTCTAAATTTACCAATGCATCTTAATGTCTAAAAGATAAAAGATTTGAGCGACAATTTTAAGGAAACTAAATTTTTTTAGCCTTTTTTAAAAAAAAAAGTTTTAGTTCTTTGTCCTAAAATTTATATTAAGTAAGTAGTCTCTGTAGTATATATAGTTGGGGTATCCCTAACCAGGAAAGCAATACATGAGTCCGCGAAATCAATATACATTAATGTTCTGGGGTACTCCAGCATCAAAAGCTTTAAGAATGGCCATCTGGAATAACAGATATAAGACTTTAGCCCAAGTTTAGGAGAAGTCCGTAAGACGAAATTTCTTTTTAGAATCGCATTATGAGAGAACTGGTGAAAAGCTTGGTTGGTAAAAAGTAACGATATGTAACTTGACAAGAAAGTTAAAGGATTTTTATACGTTACGTACAAATAGATACAGATACGAACAGTGGTGTAGCGTAGGCAAAAACAGGCAAGTGTGAAGGCTCCTTTTGTTGATGAAGATGAATACGGAAGGAAATAAGTGACAACTGACCTTCACCAAACAAAAAAAAAACAAGAAAGTATGTAATTTTCATCAAGCTTATTACTATTTATCATGTACTTCCCCTTTGGGTTGGCCTCACATTAATTCCCTTCAACTGCGAGGCCGTAGGCAACAGCTTGTACCGACTACGTCTAGCTACGCTACTGCATACAAATCTACTGTGGTAAAAAATAGTTAAAAACTATTTTAATTAATAGTTAAATACGTCACCAACCCAGGAAAATTAAAATTTTAACAAAATTGTCTACGGTTTTTTGTAAATAATTTTTAAAGTTGATTAAAATTTATTCCACAATTTGCGAGTTCAAACAACTTCACAATATTACCAGTGCTTATGTGAAAAGCGCCACGTTAAATAAATATGCCAACAAAGAAAAAAGCAATAGAAAAGGGATGTCGTAGCTTGTATCTTTTGTGATAACTTCCGGAAAAATTTGCTACCTTAGGTTTACATGGCTAAGGGCCTATTATTAGGTAGAGTTTTTGATCTTTTCGTGGACGTTACCAGGCGTTGTTAGTTATCTATATACTACCCACAAAAATGATCACATATGCTTGATTTTTTCCATAGGCGTCAATACAAAATGCTTTAACTCAAATGGTTATATTTCTTTTAATAATTAAGTTATTATAATTATTATAACTGTTAGGGAAAGACAAAGCTATAACTTTTGTGTTACCGTGTGATTAAAAGTTTTTGAAAGAAAAATCTTTCTGTATGATGTGCTGTTAAAAAATATTTAGTCTATATTGTGAAATTATACCCTAAGTCATTCTAATATTTTATAATCATATATTTGATTACTCCTTTTCAGCAGCTTATCGTACAGGGTGGCGCCTCTTCGTTGACCTTACAAGGTAAAGCGAAAACTAAAAAAGAAGAACTTTCTATTGGTGATAAAATATACAGGGTCTTCCATAAAAAAGGCCTTCTTATTATAAGTTTAAAATAAAAGTCAATGCAAAAAATATAGGTACGCAACTCAATTCTACGTAAAAATTCCTAAAACTTGTATTTATATCTACATTTTTTTCTATCTTTCATATCAAGCGAGTTACAAGTGTCCATTTAAATTGACATAATGTGAAAAACACTCTATATCTCCAAAATGAATTAAGTTAGCAATGATTTACTTTTAGCACTAAATTTTTTCAAAAATCAAAATCAATATTTTGCAATCTGATTAATTCTTTTTTTTCGCTAAACCCTGCAAAGCAACGAAAAGGCGCCAACCTGTACAGAGTACAGGGCGATAAAAAATATTAACTTTTTTCCAAAAAGCTTTTTTAACACCCTGTAGTATGTACTGTTAATAATAAATAATAACGATTACCCCAAACTTATAGCTTCACCTTTCCTTAACATTTTCTTTTTTAATTGTCTCGATAACTTAATTATTAAAAGATATATATGGCCATTTAAATTGAATATTTTTTTAGTGTATTTAGTAATTTGCTGTTTTGAGTAATGTAAATTAAACACAAAAATATCATGACCATTAATTTGTAAAAATAAATATCATTCCATGAAAAAATATGCTTTTCTTATCAGATAGCTAATAATAGCAGCTTTATTTAGTGTTATTTAATTCGCATAGCTTTTTTCGAGGTCAGAACAGAACAACAATGTAATAAAATTCCGCACGATATTGTACCAGGTCATTAAATTATCTTGATACATTTTTTCTTTGTGTTGCGAAACGAACCGGTTCTGTTGATTATGGCTCTTTAGTTTTTTATGGACTTGTTCTTTTTATATAATAGCTTGTTATTTATTTATAATCGTTTGACTGTAATTATAGCGCTAAAGTCGGTTAGTGATGTCTGTCATTAAAAAAATACAGTATGAAATTATTATTCTTTAAATAATTTTCGTATAACACATTTTTGTCTGTATAAAAATTGCTCAGCTTCTTTTGCAGGGAAAGTCCCTGTAAAAATAAACTGAAAATAAATACGTATTAATATAATCATTGTGACAAATTTCAGCTTTTTAAAATCCCCCTCTGACCTTAAACATGTTTAGAAATACGTAAAAAAACAATATAATAATTTAAACTGTTAAAAAAATTACAGCCAATTTCCCATTTCCCTTTGATTTCTCCGTTTTGAAAGTTTAGTCACTATTTCATGGCCGTTAACTGCATCACACAATTTTTTTTATTTAATAAAAACAATAAATTATTTTAAAATACATGATTTTCACTACCCTAATTTGTTGTTCAATTACTAAAGTGTACTACCGTATTTGATATTTCTAAATAACAGATGCCAGATATAATATGGATAAATATTAACTTATTACCCATAAATAGTACCTTTGAGTACCACTTTTATCTACATCCGATGAGAATCTATTACCTGCTTTGATTAATCGATTAATATATGTTATGGTAAATGTAAATCGATTTGCCGATTGAGATTTGGATAGAAATTATTCTACAGGGTGTTTCACAACTTATCCGGCAAACTTTAAGAAATATGCCCTAAACGTCTTAGTTTTTGAACTACAGGATGTTATAAATGTTAAAAAAAAATGTGTTTTCTGTAGTAACTTTTATACCAATTAAGATATTAAAAAAAAATCGGGGGACGCCTCCTATGCACCAAGAGACATTTTTTGGCATACAAGAAAAAAAATTATTACCAGTGTCGTTCATGAGGGTTTAAAAGTAAATATTTCTTAAGAAAAAATGGTTCACCACTGCATTTTTCTGCAATAAAAATATTTTTAAAATTCTTATATACACTACTCAAAACAATTATCGCATATGCTTGATTTTATCCATAAGCTTCAATACAAAAATGCTTTGACATAAATGGTCATATCTCTTTTATTAATTAAGTTATTAAGACAATAAAAAAGAAAATCTTAAGAAAACGTGAAGCTATAACTTTATATTAACCGTTGTTATTTAGTGTTAGCAATATATCCTGATAATTTTTTTTGAAAAAATGAATAATTTTGAATCGCCCTATATATATTTGCTGTGAAAAGGAGAAATCTCATTTAGGAATAATTTATACCCTTACCCATTTCTGATATTTTATAATCAAGAATTTGACTACTCCCTTTTAACAGCACATCATACAGGGCGATTAAAAATTAATCGAGCATATGCGATAATTCTTTTGAGTAGTGTATTTTGACACAAGCTTGATCCCTTGACTTTTTCATTTGATGCCCGGTTTTCGCGTAAATTAAAAAAAAAATCTTGGCATGGGCAAATTCCTATCTAAATAAAAAATAAATATCGAAGGTAATTTTTTACTGTAAAATTTGATATTATCCGTACGAAATGACCGTGTTCAGAAATGGTTTTTATTTATTTACGTAAAAACCGTGTTTCAAATGAAAAAACGTCAAGAAATCACATTTGTTTTAAAACTAATGGCAATTTTATTTTTTTTTATTTTAGAAAAATTTAGTGGCTGACCATTTTCTAATTTTAAATATTTAACTTAAACTACTCATGAACGACAATGATAAAAATATGTTTTTTCTTGTATGCCAAAACGATTTTTTAAATAATATCTAAATTAGTATAAAAGTTATTACAAAAAAATATATACTATTTTTACACCCAGTAGTTCAAAAACTAACTGTACTATATTGTTAGTAATAAAAATAAGAATAGGTTTGTGTAAAGTTGCCTATTCCTAAAAGGTTTAGTGATCAATATATTTCCAAATATTTTTTTATGGCTAATAAGCTGCAGATTTTAAGTTGAGGTTAATGTATTTTTATTTCTCTATTGTGGCGTTAATAGACAATCAAAATGCTTAGTAAATATATGTTATTCTACGTACTCTCTTATATTTTATACAGAGGATGTGATTTATTTCCGAAAAGTTTTTCTTTTTTTTATCTTAAGTAAAATTTCAATATACATGTAAAAAAATTCTCAACATGTTTGAGCTCTTAATATTAATTTTTATTACTTACCATTTAAATTTTTAATTTTTCTCATTCAACGCACGTAAAAAATATTACTACTTTTTAATTTCTAAGGCTTAGCCACTTTTTCTATTTGTGACTTGTTTTAATGGACCTTACGGTATTTTTACGCTCTTTAAAATTGCTTTAGTGTTTTTTGTTTAACTCGAACAAGTATATTTAAGTACTTTAGAAAAGGTAAGATAATATGTAAGTAATCAACAATTTAAATAGGATGGTTAGTTATATTATTATTTTTTACGTTTTAGGTCTAAAAATAGCTGTAAATTTATCAAATATTGCTCGGGGTTGCCGACTCGTACCGGCAAACCAGTTCGAGGTACAGAAAAAAACACTAAAAGAATTTTAAAGAGCGTGAAATATTCCGTAAGGTCCATCAAAACGATTTACAATATAGGAAAAAGTTCAGCATTGGAAATAAAAAAAATGCGTGTATTTTAAATGGAAAAACTTTAAATTTAAATAGTAAGTACTTAAGTGTTTAAAATTAATGTGAGAGCTCAAACTTGGTGGAATTTTTTTTACACGTAGATTGAAATTTTGCTTGAGCACTGAAAAAAGAAAATCTTTTGCGAAAATGAATCATCCTAGGGCATATACAGGGTGTTTCTTGAATGCATGCTAGTATTTAAGGGGTGGTTTTTGGAGTCATTAGAAGAAAAAAACTTTATATGAACATATGTACTAAACGTCTTAACTTTTGAGATACAGGGTGTCAAAATAAAAAAAACTGTACAATTTCAAAAACACCTATTTTAGTGAAAACTGTCATACTGGATATAAACCCTATTTAAATAAGTTTTTATTATTTTTGTTACATAATTGCCAATGAAAAAATTAAAAAGACAAATTTTTAAAAGAAAAAGTTCCCGCAATGCTTCTTTTATAGTATAAAAATATGAAGTAAAATAGATTTTATTTTTTTTTCTCTTTAACTAAACAAGATACGATAAAAAGTTAGAAGACATAAAAGCTGTATTTTTATTTGCTTAATCTAAAAAACGCACACAAATTATACACAAATACTTGTCAGTGGCGTACCGTTTTTTTGATTAAAAATATTTGTTTAGTTGCCTCCCAAGACGCAAGTGGACTTATTAAATGTAATTAAGTTAGTGATAAATTACTCCCTTAGTGCCATTAATAACACTGCCAAATTAAAACAAGCTCGAGTAAAGGATAGTTGGAATATTTAAAAAATATATGTATTTTTAAAATTTTAACACTCTGTATCTCAAGAGAAGACATTTAGGACATATGTCCATAGGAAGTTTATTTATTTAAATAAGTCCAAGAATCACACCCTTAAATATAAGCATGGATATTTAAGGAACACCCTGTATAGGGTACTCCATTTAAAAGTCCCAGAATTGTGAAATATTTGCCATATAAAGATCGATATCCCCTGAATTTGAGGGTAAAATTTAAAAAACATGTTTTTAATAGGTTTTGAGATCCTTTATTAGGACAGTTACTGTCAATAACCCTGTATAAATAAAAAGAAAACAAACAAATACAGTTATTACATTTTTCTTCCGTCCGAAGACACTCGGTCATTCTTTTCCAAACAGAAGTTTTATCTTTTGTCAATTTTACGATCCAAGATTTTCTCTTTTCCATTTTATTGTCGGCATTTTTCGAGCGCATGAAACGTGCCCGGGAAACTGTATGCGAGTTTTCATTCCGCCGGGACTGCTTTTCGTGTACCTCAACTTGAATCAGGGCTTAATTTTTATTTTTGTTTGCTCTAGTTACTTTTAATCTTTAAATTTAATCGAAAAATGTTTAGTTGAAGTAACATACAGGATGGTTTACTATTAAGTTTGAAGAAGTAAATTAAAAAAAAAGTGCGGAGGACATTTATAAAAGAAAATCGGCTAATACCGTTCGGTAATACCTAAGAATAAAATTGGATATTGGCGGCATAAAGTCGTTGGAATTAAATAAGAGAAAGCATAAAGACATAGACACAATTAATACCGCCACTCGTTTTATATAAAAAAACCTTTATTATATCGCCCTGCTTTGTCCTATATCAGTGCAAAAAGGCGCCGACTAGTGGAGTAATAAAATTTTGGAGGATAACTTTTATGATTTCTCTTATTTGATTTCAACGATTTTATGCATATGTACTACATACATTTGCAAAAACGTTTTTTGTTTTTAAATTTATTTGTGTTGTGTCAATGGATTTTTTTAATTTTTTTATAGATAACAGCATACTTGTTTTGTATTAACAGTTCTATCGGAAAAAAAATATTGTGTAAGAATAATACCGCAATAAAGTGAAATTTTGATCCTGATTGATCATGGTCTTCCTAAAATACTATGTTTATAAATTTTGGAGAAAAAAATATTTTGCTTATTCCATGATGACCTTATTCGTTAGGCACAAAATGTATCCAACCTAAAATATAAGTCATCGGAGTTTATTCTCGTTTAAGGAATTCTCGTTTGGGCACCTAATAAAATGTTACCTGACCTGACCCTTTTGTTTCTGGTTTGGACACCTCGGCAAAAATGCATAATCATCTCTTCTCGTTTGGTACCCTAAAGGCGAGAATAAAATTCTTTAGTGGATTTATAAAGTGTTTATTAGGCTTGGGTTTAATTAGGGAATTTAATAAAAGGACTTGCTTACCAGAACTAACCATACTTATGCATTTTTCCCAGAGGACCAAACCAGAAAAAAAAGGGTCAGGTCAGGTATTGATAAAAATCTTTAATTTAAACTATAAAATCTACGTATTTACGTGCTGCATATATTTTTTCGTTAACTATTTTATATATTATGAATATCGTGTGCAAAAAATTATTGACCCTCGTAAAAAATACAACAAATAAATGAATTTAAAATAAATTATACCAAAGCTGTAAATGTATGCAAAGAATTTTCGGCGTTATGCTATGTATTTCATTAAATTTGCATTTTTTAATTGGTAAATAATTTATTACATGATTTTATTATTAATTTTCTCCAACTATATTTTGTATTTATGTTTCTAAATTCAAGCAAATAATTTTTGAGCGTGTGATTCTTAATAAAATCTTTTAGTCTCTTGTATCTCTAATTCACGTGCCTCTTTATTATTTCCTGTCATATTTTTTATTAATTTGTTAACACTTTTAGTTACATTTATTTTTTCTTAAAAAATGAAATTTTCGGTTGGGCTCACTTTTAATATGTTTTAAAATGATAAATATTGATCAGATTTTTCTCAGTACTTTTTTTATTGGACTATCTGGTTTATAAAGATTAAAAATTTTGGACTTTAATTCTTACATATAACCGAACTTAACTGTGTTAATAAGGTTTTAATTAATAAAATTCTTAAAAATATTCGCCGAATCCACAATTTACTTTTAAGAAAACACACCGCCATATTGAGTATACAGCAAGCAATAAATACGACTTAAGATAAACTTTGCTTAGATCTCAAACCTTTTAAGGGTAAACTACATAATAAACTGGTTTGTTATATTACTCGTTGGGTTCCCACATAGCTTATAATGGCATTTTATGCAGTCTTAACAAACCTTTTTTTATCTTAATACTTTCTAGGTACTAACGTACCGTGGGTAACTAAACTGAGGTAAGAGTCAGTAAATAAATCTCCTCTTACCTCATTTTTAAGACTTCTGAGATTCTTCATATTATAAAAAAAGTGTTGGTCTTTTACTCTTTTTTAAAAAGAAACAAAAAGTTTTTTTATTAAGAATATTGGCTTTGATGAGGTGAACAAATCTCCTTTGAACAACCAACCCAAATATGGAAAAGGCATTTTAATAAGAATGATTTTTTGGCTTAAAGGATTAATCCAAGTTCATGCTAGAAGGTGATATTCCCAAGTTCTTCTTCGTCCTGTAAACGCATATCTATGGGAGATGAGAATTGGCAAACTTTTTTTGCAAAACTAAACATACTTTGCTTTTGATGCATAAGACGGAAAAACATTTTAACAAATTACAGTCTTGAAGTAAAAAAATTACTTAGCATCGAAAGACATAGTGATTTGGAAATTATTCCTAAAAATTAATGGAATATTTAAGGTGTTTCCTAACTATAGTATCAAACTTGGGAGAATAATTTCTTATGTGTTTTAATTAAAAATGTCCATGAACATATGTCCGGGCTTGCTTATTTTTGAGATACAGGGCGTTAAGTTTTTAAAGAATGTCGGTATTTTTTAATATCTTAAAAAAGTTTTAACTAATTTGGGAATTTGGTACACCTATTTAATGTAATAATGCGGTTGTAAAGCTTTACCTACATTAAGATTATTGCGTCCAGTGGCTTCTCAGTGGGCACCACAGCCAATATTGTTAAAAAAAGTACGGCACTAACTTTTCTATAAAGTTTTTTTTTTTTTTTGATAAGACAATTAATAATGCTCTCTTGTATTTTCTGTGTATCTCACATTGTTTTTGAGAAAAAAAATGAAGCAATGCAAGTGCTAGTAAGTAGTATCCATTGCTTAAAATGGAAGACAAAATTTAAAAGTAAATAATTTTGATCCACTGGACCCAATAATCTCAATCTAGGCAGAGCTTACAAGCGCATTATTACATTAAATAGATGTGTTTTATTCAAATCGGTTAAAGGGTTTTTAAGATTAAGATAAAAAAATTTCCACTTTTTTTAACTTTAATGCCCTGTATCTCAGAAATAAGGCAAGTCCAGACGTATGTTTACAGTTTTTTTCATAAAAATTCATAAGAAATCGTCTCTTTAAGTTTCATACCGTAGTTAGGAAACACCCTGTATAATATTTTTCTGGTAAGCATAGCACATCAAATTACTTTACGTAAAAAAAAATAGTTTTCACAATTTATTTTTTTGTGGTTTATAATATGAAACCCTATGATACACATTTATTTGTACTAAAAAAATATTATAACCTTGAATAATATGAAAGCTTTTTATTAAAAAAAATCTTATATTAATTTTTGCGCACAAAAACATACTTCTATGTCCAATCGAAATAAAAAGACATATGTTTTTGCAAGTATTTACTTGGAAGGCAGAAAGTTGTACTACATTACTTATTAATCAAAACAGATAACTACTATTGCAGTTAAGAATATATTTCACCCCAGAGTGAATTACGTTAAACTTCAAGGCAATAACCTAACACAATTATTAAAGCTGCGTTCTGTAACATTCCTGTATATAAAAATCCTGCTTCGAACCGGTCGTAACCGATATTTTTCTGCCTTTTTTGTTATGTCTCTTCCAAGTAAAAGAACTTGCAAACGCTCAAAACATTCTCGTATTTCACAATGTGCAGCGCGTTATGTGGACTATGCCTCGTAACTGCATTTTTTGCCGTATGACCTTTTCGACCTTGCGAACGAGACGTTGCATTTTAAACCTGAATGGTGTCGAGGTAGCGTAATTTTTTTACAAATAAACGATATTTTACTTTTTATGATTGCTGACAGTGATGAGTAATGACTTTCAATCTTTTTAAAAAGAAAACGCGTTGTTGATGGGGAAATTAAAACAATATGCTGAGTACATTAAGAATAAACTATTTGCTTAGAAGTAAATTTGTAGTTGTTGAACTTATTAAGTATGCAAAATAACTATACAGGGTTCTTAAAAACAAAGCTGGTCAATGAAAGAAGAATTTCGGACTTTCGTTGTCTATATTAATTTATTGACACAACGTTCTTTGTCCGTTCTCAAGTGTAAAGCTGGTCAATGATTAAAAAGGCTCTCTATGCGTTAAGAATCAAAAGTATTGCCGGAAACAAAACACAGATAATGACTTGGCAATTTAACGTTTTCTTTTTGGCTAATTTTGTTATAGGGTCTGAAGAAAGCAATTTAGTAAAGTGGAGGTTCGTTTATTTTGTGTAAAATTTATCTACGAGGTTTTAAAAAATTTATACAAACCCATCGTAACCTTATAAATGTCCTTCTGTCATTATTATATTGTATCAGATACTTTCAAAAACAAAAAAGTAGCAAGTTCATTAAATTTGTCAAATTTACTCCAGCATTTAGCAAAGATAATTAAGTATTATTCAAATAAGGAAATATCAAAGCTAAGTAGTTATATTGATTTATTTATTTTGCCTGTTCGTCAACTGTTCTCTAATAAACCTGAAATATATTTATGGAAAAAAATAATTTTTAATCGGTTCGTTTTAGTTTGTACGTAAATGTCGATTATTTATTCAATAAAACCAAACAAACGAACAAACTTTATTCGATATTGTCATATAGATTTTGCACTGAATATATACTTTTTTAGTTAACAGAAATAAAACTACCCAAATTATAAATAAAAGAACTGTTTAAAATCCCCTGCAATTTGTATACATATTTTTACTCGCTAAACACAAATCTGGTAAATTAAAATATCTGTTTTTGGTTAACTTAAATGTTTTTTTGAGATTTTTGATTTTAAGTATACAGCCAATATTTTGAAACATGTACTATTTTAGTGATAATTATTAACACAAACAAATAAGGGCAACAAACAACTCGGCCCAAAAATAAATTTTAAAAAATGTCTTTAGCTGCTTAGCTATGTATTCTTTGTTTAAAAGATTTATTTCCAAAACTATTTTTAAATTTATTTTTATGATATTTAAGTAATTTAAAAAGACTTTATTTAAAAGAAACACTGTCTTTTTTCTACCAGTGTACATAACACGCTGAACTTAAATTTATCTTTTTATGATTTTTTTCTCTGACAATTCAATTGTGTGCAGGTAGCGACTACAATATTGAGTTACATTCTTGTTTTCAGTTTATTTTTTAATATAAAATTCTATCTCGTCTCTAAAGAAAGCAAATAATAAAGGAGCTATTTTGTATCGATCCCAGACGACAAAAGACGCAATAAAACAGTTACATGGAGCTTTGTGTTTCACCTCTTTTACGGTGGAAAAATAAAAACAGATTTTTAAAACAATTTTTGTTTTAATAAAAGAAAACTTTTCAGGTTTTAGGATTATTGTAAGGATATGAAATGACCGATTTTTTAAAAAACCAATTAAAGGAGTTGTTCCTAATATCAACTTGTAATATTTTGTGACTTCCGGACTAAAATAGTTTGTAAAATTAGGCATCATATTAAAAAACATTAAAAAAACAAAATTTTCTTTATTGTAAGGATCGCTCTTCTAATATCACTAAATCATGTTTTATCTTTATTACCTTTTGCGTAATTGACAGTTTTTTTACGTTTTTCTCAGTTTTACCAAGCAGAATTGATTAAATTTATTTAGGTAGACCAAACAGATTTTTTTGTCTTATAAAAGCCTTGGTAAAAAATATACCTAAACAATTTGAAAGATTCGAATAGGTACAAATACTTACCTGAGGCAGACATTAAAAATAATTTTTTAGCTCTCTGTAATGAACTTTTGGATAAAGATTCTTATTTTCCAATATATTTGACCATATTTTTTATCTACTAATTAAAAGTTACTAGACTCAAAAACAGTGGCGACGCCAGATTTTGGTTTTGTGGTAGCCAAGGAGAGGGGGGCGAAAATTGTCAGGGGTGGCCAAGATACTTTTTGACGATATAAAATTTTTTGAGCAAAAAGGTCCTCAGCCTCACAAATTATTACCATTATTGCTCCAAACTTTTATTGCATGTTTTGTTTCTGCTTCTTGCTTCTTACCTTCCACCTTCTAGGGGTGGCCAGCCAGCATTTTTTCGCACCTTTTAGAAATACCCGTATATACCTTAGTTCGTTAGAGTTTTCAAAATATTAAACTTTTATATCTGAAAAATATAAACTTAAAAAGACAATAAATTATAGAAATTTTATTAGTTGTACGTTGTACATATAAATATAATAGTTAGAAAATAATATACAGGGTGTTTCTCAACTACGGTACGAAACCTACGGGCGTGATTTCTTATATTTTTATGTAATTTAATGTAATAAGGCGGATAGCAAAGCTCTACCAAGGTTAAGATTATTGGGTCCAGTGTCGTCTCAGTGGACACGACAGGCAATAATATTTTAAAAAAGATACGCCACTGACGTTTTATTAAGTTTCTTTTTTCATTACATAATTAAAAATGCAACTTTTCAGCATTATTCTGGCGCATCTTGCTTCGTTGTGGAGAAAAAATTAAAACCACTTTAAGTAATTCTAAAAAGTATCCATAAATAAAATGAAATAAAATAAAAATAAAAATAAATTATTTTGACCTAAATAAATAAGGAAGATCACCATTTTTCATAAAATACAGGACTGCTTATTTATTTTAAGGCAAATAATTGTTTAATTTTGTTTTTTCCATCATGTTGTCCATAGGTACTTTTTAGAAGAAATAAATTTGATAGATAGATAGAAATATATATAAAAACCTCATCGTTCATTCGTCAGTGTCGTACTTTTTTCCTAAATAATATTGCCTGTGGTGCGCACTGAGATGCCACTGGAACCAATAATCTTAATATAAGCAGAGCTTTTTAAGCCCCTTATTAAATTAAATTAAATAAGTGTAACAACCGGTTTTTAAAGAGTTTTTAAGATATTTAAAAAAAAACGATTTTTTCAAAACAATAACATGTATTACAGAAATGAAACTCACACACGCACATATGTTTATAAAACTTTTTTCATAAAAAGACGAAAGAAATCACCCCCTTAAGTTTCGTACCGTAGTTCGAAAAACCCTGTTTAAAATTACACTTGAAAAAAGTAAAAGCAAATGCTATCAGAACACATAAGGTGCTCGCCCACTTAGACGAAGCTGCGTCGCGTCAAGAGAAAATTCGCCGAGTTGTTTTACATGTAATTAAATGGAACCCCGCCAATATAAGCGGCGCGGCGCGTCTGTATAGGCGGGGTTCCATTTAAATACATGTAAACTTGTCCGGAGCAATTTTGACTCGTCGAGACGCGTCGACTAAGTGGGCGAGCACCTTAAGGGACGTGTCGCAACGAGTCAAAATTCGCCGGAGAAGATTACATGTATTTAAATGGAACCCCACCAATATAGGCGGCGCGTCTATATTGGCGAGGTTCCATTTAAATACATGTAAGCTTCTCCGTAGAATTTGACTCGTCGCGACTGCGTCACCTAAGTGGGCGAGCATCTTTAAGTTCCTTCCAAGACAAAACGCGAATATTTTTATTTGTCACAATCAGATAACACCAAAGTTTATTCTTATAAGACTTCCTTTTAACAACTTCAAAAGTTTTCTGTCTTCATCGATTCAAGTTGAACTTACAAAGATAAAATCAAAAGAAAAGCGAACAGAGTCAAAGGGAAGGGCCGATAATATTAGGACCGTTATAAGTTTTTCTTTTCTTTGTCCTTCTTATTTGTTCGAAGAAAATATTATTGAAAATAAATCCTTAGATAAAGAATATTTCGCATTTTTACGAGGGACGATATTTTCAGAGTTGGTTAAACTGTTGTTCAATTTATTTACTTCTTGTTTGATTCCGTTTTGACATTTTTTTTCTTTCTGTGTGTAAAACATAGAAAAAATATAATTCTAAAGGTTAATCACTTTGTATTCTTTGTAAATTACAAGTAATCATCACTTAAAAATGATAGAACTGAAATTGACGATTTTTTAAAGAATATTATAGCTCCTTAGCTACTATATTCAAATTGAAAAATATTTTAAGATATTTAAAAGTTAATTTTACAAAATGTGTTGACCAGAACAATAATTATATTATCAGGAAAAGGAAAAATTGTTAAAATGCTAATGACACATGTAAAGTTATACAGAATGTTAAGAAAATTTAAGGACAGATTCAACAATTTGAAATATAAAAAAGTTCATACATATAAACATGAGTCTGAAAATGCTTGGCTTTCCATATATGGGAGTTCAACTTTTTAAATAATCGGATTTTGGTTAATATCTTAAATATTCCTTTTCCAATTTTGATTAAATTTGGCTGTGCTGTATTTAGTATTAAGAAGCTAGTTTGGACCGAATTAAATTTATTTAGTCCAGCGTCTTAATCGCTATTTAAACGAATATTTCTGACATAAAATGTAAGACAATGACTTTTATGAAAATTTTATATTTTATTATTTAGCAAGTAAAATACAGCTTTTATAGCTCCTTGTTTGGTTTTTAAGAAAGTAAATAAAGTACATTCAACTGCATACCCCTAAATTAAATAAAAAAAAGAAAATTATTCTTTTGGACATTTTTTAAATATAATTTTATAAATAATGATATGTATAACATAAACAAATAACACTAAATTAAATACCCTTGATATTTAAACTCACGAATTTCTCAAATTAAGTAAATTTTATTTTATATCTCTACAAATGTAAATTTCTTAATCCAAATAATGTAAAAAATGTTTACAAAGTCAATGGCCTACACTTCGAAATATTCGTCGAGGGACCGCTCAAGACGTACTGAATTAGGTAAATAAATTTAAATTTTATTTTAATAAGCCTTTAAATATACAAAGAGCATGCCAAATTTTATTAAAGTCGGATGAGAGATATTAAAGATAGTAGCAGAAAACCGTTTTTTAACAGTTTTCCAGCCTGCACCGAAAAACAATGGCCATTCCGAACCCATGCTTATAGGACCTTTTTATATTTTTTGATGTAGAATATGCCTTAAATTTTTTTAACAATATTCTGTATCATCCTGTAGGTGGACACATCTATGGATAACAAAAGTTTCTTGTTATACTCCAATATTTTAAAAACGTAAATTGTTGTTAAGTTGTTTGTTGTAGGTTATAAATGTAAAGGCAGCAGGAACCAAAGTTATTCAAAACGAAAAGAAATTTTTACTGTCTCAGCATTTAAGTTATTGTACAGACGATTCTAAGCACAATCTATTTACGAGGTTTTGATACAACTTTAAAAAGTTACTTTGGTTGGTAGAATGTAAAATAGGAAATGCCATTTGCCAAATATCGACTTAACGAAAGTACTCCGAACCTCATAAAGAAAATATTTTTACGTAATCGGTATTCTTGTCTTGTTAAATTCCAAGATCACATTAAGTCAGTCAACCCCTTTATATGGTCATATATAATTAATTTCCCTCCCCTAAACTAACCTATGCAACTAACATCTGCGACATTTTACGACACATCATTTATTGAAGACAGTAAAACGCACGTTATAATGCGGATCGACTGACATTTTACGAGCAAAAAATCAGACTCGAAGGACCCCAACAAGCTTTATTAATTTTCTCGGGTTCCATGGTAATTTTATAGCCGATCGCAAGCAAGACGACTGGTTGGTTCGAGTAGGGCAACATGAAACTAGTCATTCATCTTGTACTTATTTATTATTTAACAGAAATGATAATAAAGCAGGCATATAAGGCAAATCCAAAGAAAGGGCAGTAAACGTCGATTTAAATAATAGAGCTTTGCAACTTTGTTATAGGAACAATCATTAGAACTACTCTATACCAAAGACAATTATATTAGGGAAACTATAATTGTCTTTGCTTATACTTAATAGTATCAAGAAATTAGGAATTAGAAATCAAAAAGAAAACGACAAATGACTAGCTTTAAGCTAAGAATAATAACATTTTTGGACTTGACATAAGAAGGTTGTGTTTAAAATAAATTGTAATTTTCTTTGTTACAGAGTCGAGTAATACGTGGTTTGACAGGCGTCAACAACTGTCATACGAACGTCGCCCGAAGACCGCGACAGGGAAGGTCGGCCATATCAGAAACCGGAAACTCGCCGGAACCACCTGATAAAGGTAAGTGAATTTTAAGTTTATTATTTATATTACAAAACAATTTAAAATTATAATTAAAATATTAAACTTTAAACATATTTTGAACTATAGAATCTATTTCCAAAAAAAAATCAAAGACGTGGTTTTAAAGCCTGAAGCTATTTTTTTATTGCAAATCTATAACCTAACTAAACCCAGTCTAAACCTTTCAAATAACAATCAAAGAGAAACAAAATATATAAATTTCTACATAAAACAGTTAAACCTTTTGATGGTTTATTAATGGGTGTCCGGGAATATGTTGGTAATCTCCTGGATTCATATAGTACACATGAAAATAATATGACGAGTTCCTTTATATTTTTTGTTCTAAAGTCCTTTTTACTGAAATATGTGCCCTTAAAGGACGCTGCTGGAAATCGGTTTTTCATAAATAACTTTTAGAGTATTGGGTATAATAAAATATTTTTTTAATACGGAGAGGAGCCAGGGGCGGCTTTACTCTTACATAATAGTGCTAATTATTTTTACACCCTGTATATTAGAGAAATAAAAGTAGTACTTTTGGAAAGCTTAAACCCTTATCTAAAAAAGATGCTCCTGTTTAATATCGTTGACTTGAAGCGTTTTCGAGAAAAACAATTTTTTGATTAAATGAGGTTGTACTAAATAATTTTGAATATCAGCTTAACATGGGCTCCCTACAAACTTATGCATTTTCTAGCTTTATTTAACAAATATTATGAAACCCTCTACAACGCTGCAACATTAATACTTATAGTCGTAAAAATAATTTTAAAAAATCTTCTAAAAAGTTTTTTAGTGCTAATTGCAACAGAATAATAATGTTTTTTGATGTTCTCGCAACACAAAAACTTGTTTTGGGCGAAAACGCTTTAATTTATCAATATTAAACCGAAGTACTTTTATCTAAGAGTTTAAGCAATCAGAAAATACTTCTGTTACTTCTTTAGTATACAGGGTGTAAAAATAATTAGCACTATTGTGTGAGAGCAAGTCCGTCCCTGCTGCCCTAATGACTGAAATATTTCAAGAGGACATCAAAGAGCCCTTAGTAATATGTCATATTTAAAAGAATATGTCCAGCGGCTTCCTTTAAAAGGGCACATATCTCAGTAAAGAGGGTCTTTCGAAAAAAAGTTTATAGGAACTTATCACATTATTTGTATGTGTTTTATGTGAATCCGAGAGATTGCCCACTTATTCCCGGATACCCTGTACATTTTGAGTGTGCAAAATGCCATTAAGTAAAAGCACTCTCAAATTACCGTTCTAAACTTCCATCGATTAAATCCATCCAGACACGACGCGCTCTCATATTATTCTTGAGCCCCAAAATTAAGACCCGTCGGCCAAATTCCAAAAGTTTAACGTTGAATCCGCTTGTAGATTGAGATTAACTTTGCCCCAATCCGGCTACGAATTGGAGCGCTTTGCGGCCATTGCGGCAAACTATTTCGTGGATTATCTGACTGACTGGGGAAGTTTCCTCAAATTCCACTTGAGATTCTTTTAATTAGTGAAAGTTTGTGAATTTGTCTGGCGGTTTAAAGCATGTTGGAATTTAGAGTTTATTTTAAGTTTTTAGGACCTAACAAATAGGTTTAATTATCAAAAAGGTGAATATTGGAAATATTTGCTTAAACGAGGACCAACACAGTTTTTTTTAGGATACTTAAATTTTTAGTGCTAAATATATAAAAACATAGTTGGATTTTTTAATCAAACGGAAAATTGGCTGACAAGTTAAAAATTATTTGTAATGGTGTTAAAATATTATAAAGTATTTCTTAGAATCTTCATACTTTTAATATTTAATTTAATAAATTAATTTAATTAAATAGCACTTTAATTTTTTTATTTTCTTCATTTAATAAAATGTTGAAAGCGTTTATTCTTTAATTTTAATTAGACACATAATGACAAATTTAGGATATGTAAAATTTTGTAATATTAATAATAATGTTTTTATGTTTGCTGGATTGGTAATGGATTTATTCTGATTTTGATTTGGGAGTAATAGAACCTTGTTTAAAAAATTTAGAGGCAGATTTTGCTATTGAAAATATAAATTCATACAACCAAGGGTCCGCAAATTGCTTGTTCTCAAGATACAGGGTGTTAAACTTATAAGTAAAAATAGTTTTTTTTAATATCCTAAATATCCTTTACCCAATTTTGTTTTAATTTGGCAATGTTATTTATGGCATTAAGGGGGTAATATATCACTAATTTGACAACTAAATGAATATTTCCAGCAAAAAACGATACGCCACTGACTGCGTGAATGTGTAAAAAATGTTTGCTTTTTTAGATTAGGCAAATAAAAATACACATTTTTTTTCATAATTTTTGTTTTCGTATCTTGTTTAGATTAGGAGAAAAAATCCACTTAATTAGAAACATTGCGGAAACTTTTTCTTTTAAGAATTCGGTTTTATAATTTTTTATTAGCAATTATGTAACAACAATAATAAATACCTATTTAAATGAGGTTTGTAGCCAGTCTTATAAATTTTACTAAAAAGTGTTTTCAAATTTTCTTGTTTTTTTTTTAAAGTTTAACACCATTATCTTGAAAACGACAAATTTGCGGACCCATGATTATATGAACTTCTTTATATTTTCTCATGTAGAATCTGCCCCTAATTTTTTTAAACAACATTCTGTAACACCCTGTATATGGTTTCAAGTTTAAATTTAAAAATCAATCGGGTTTCTATAAAGTATAATTTTTAAACTATGTTAAGTCCTTTTTAAATAAAATGTAACTTTAAGATCTCAAGTAATAAATTTAATTATAATTATAAATCATTTGTACGTTTTTAGGCTTTTTTTACACAAAGAAAATTCATTTTTATAAAAAAGGTTACTTAAGCGATCCAAAATAAGGGCACGGTAAAATTCTAAATTATTATTTTACCTCATAAAATTGTAAAAAAAACGTATTTTTATTAAAAAATTACTAACAATAAAGGAGCGACAAAAAAGTATATTAAAGATTTCTTTATATTAAAGAAACTTTATTAAACTCGCTTTTCAAGCCCTAGTACACCTCATGTCCCTGCGTTATTTCCAAAATGTAATTAATTCTTATAAAATTAAATGCCATATTTACCGTCGACGCAATTTGCGCTCTGAGGCACGTCGAAAGTTTCCCTGGTAACGATCGAAAACATGGATACTTCAGGTTTATTAAAAAGAGAATTATTATTATGGTAAAAATTTTATAATTAATAAATAGGGACATTTTATTACTTTTTAGAGTCGCGAATTTATAATATACTAGCTGACCCGGCAAACGTTGTTTTGCCATAGAAATAATTTTTAAGTAATTTCTAGCCTAAAATTTAAAAAAAGAAAAATAAAGCGGATAGCTAATAGAAAATGTTCCCCATATATTTTCAATAGACCTGCGCACGAATTTTTGACCCCACACTGGGAGAGTTGCTGTACACCTTTGCACATGCGCAGTTCTCATAAAAGTTAGTGTTTTTCAATTAAAATCCAATATAGTGTTGGCAACATTGACAAAATTTGCAGTATTTTAATAAATATAGTGGTTGGAACACTGAAAATGTTTACCTACATAGCAACAGGGCCACACTCATGATAATTTGGGATTTTCCGATTGTAAACGCCAGGTAAAATTGACGCCGTCAGTCGCCCAAAAACCAACCTCTCATCTACGGTCGACCGTTATTAGTCATTTGGTATTCTCGCTAAGCACAAATGAAAGGACATTTGTGCTTAGCGAGTCTTCGTGTTTTTCAGTGGTGTTTTTAACTTTTGTTTATTTTAGTTTTGATAAACCAAAACTAAACAATGAGTTATTGTATAGTGTTGTTTTGCAGAAATTGGAAGGTTTTTCTTGTGGTTTTGATTGCAAATATGAGGTCAGTTTGTCCCTAACCCCAAAAATTTTCAGCATAAAATTTTCTAAGATCACGAACGTTTGCAAACGACCAGAGGCAAAGGTGATAACTTGGTCAAGTCAAATGAGGCAACGGCGTTTACAAATGGCACAACACGCCAAGTTTAACTGAACGAAAACTGCTACGGCAGCGAAAGTGAAATAACAGTGTATAAATTGAGTCCTCAAACTAGTTACACCAAAATTAATTGGTTTTATGATAAAATAAATCAAATACCAATTGATTTAGTTTTGTTGTGTCAAAGTAGTTTTAAGAAGAAAGATAATAACGCAAAAAATATTGTGCAGTTTTAAGGTTTAGTCAAAGAGGGTCCAGCAAAAAACAAAATTCAAGTTGAGATTAGTGCTTCAAAGCACTCTCGTATACTAAATTATACAAGACAAAAAAAAGTACCCAATATCTAAACCGGTTTAATTTTTAGGGACTTCTATGGAAGACGAGTACAAACTTAAAATAAAATATTTAAATATGTGTATATATCCAAGAAACAAAATTAGGTAATTGTCTAGAAAGTTGCGGCAACTCCGATTTTGACGAAATTTGCTATACCTTGGTTTTTGGGGCGCTGATCACGAATCTATTTTTTTTCGGAAACGGTTCGATCTTGAGATATTCGTCATCATGGCCAAACTGTTCTTATTTTTACTATAATTCCCTTTTTTTGCACTAAGTTACTGATGTAACACTAAATTAGCACACAATATTTTATTTAACTATAAAAAACCCTTTTTAAAACATGTTTTTCTTATTGGTTTTTAGCCTTTCTTTATTAATATAAAAAGTTTGCTTTAAATCAAGTCGCCATGTCTGAAACCATTATACACATAGGTGTATGCATGGTTGTAGCGTTTTAGGGGTAAAAGATTTGGAATTTAATGAAAAAAACGTGTAAAATAACTAAAAAAGTTTTTTTTAAAGATGTTTATATAATATTGTGTGCCTGTTAGCTGTTATATCAAGAATTTTGTGCAAAAAGAAGGCGGAATAGAGTGAAACTAAGAATTGAATTTCAACTTTGATGATGAATATCTCGAGAACGAAACGTTTTCAAAAAAAAGTCGTGATTAGCGCCCCAAAAACCCTCGTTTACCAAATTTCCAAACCCGGTCCTGTTGTTTGTTTTCCGCTAGTCTGTAAATTTTTAGTGCGCATGCCCACAAGTGTACTGCGCAGTGCCCACGTAGGGGTTATTGTCATTTTTGCTGTATTTATCCTTATTATTTTTCAGATCAGAGGTTACCGAGCCCAAATCGCTTATATCTAGCGACATGTAGAATAGGCAATCCAGAAAACATGTTGCTTGTTTGCTGGTTGACGCTCCGCCCAAAATATGCATACCATATATTTTGCTTTTATAGAAAAAAAAGAAAATAAAACATTTAAAAACGTCTCCAATAAAGTATATGAAAATTATGGCCCATATTTTCTAAGAAATAAGGCATCATTGACAGTTGTTTGCATTTAAACATAGCAACCCAAAACAACACATTTTTAGTGTCTTACTTTCTTAATACTTGTTTACTGAAAAGTTCATTCTAAAGCTTAGCTTAAATATTTTCAAAATTATTCATCTAAATAGTTGGCACATTTCCAATCATCTGATTTTATTTCTGAACGGTATGGCATACAAATATTTTGTAAATCGATACTACAGTTTATACTTATCTGTCTTTTACTATATTTTATAAATAGATAAACATCTAAAAACTTTTTTTTTTTATAAATAAACTACTCTAACTGATAATTTAAAATAAAACATATTTACTAAAATGGTCAGCATTCAAAAATTTTCTAGGGGCCTTAATTAACAAGAATCACCAAGTTTTATTAGTATCAATGCAGATCAAAAAAAAAAATATATATATTTATTCCATTTTAAATGAATAAGAATGCAAACATATATTTGGGTCGAAGACCCTTTAAATTTTAAAATTAAACAGCTGTATCTAGTGTCTGCTATTACAATTTTTACAAGGTATGACAAAATATATTGCAATATATTGCAAAATTTAGTTATGCCGCATATAATAGTATCTATTTTCCTTTACTTCCTGGATTTTTTAAAACAATTCCTACAGGATATTAATATTTCAATTTTGTTTTAGGTTTATGTTTTAAGAAATTTGTTAATAATAGGTGTATTGTAACAATATTTGGCTCGATGGGGATTTGGAAAGTAAAACAACAAAATCTGATATCAATTTTATTGTAAACTCTAGAGGGAGTCACTTGCAGTATCAATCAGATATTTAAAACAAAATAACTTTTTTAAGTTGTTCTGAATTTATCTTTTAGATAAAATGTGTTATTCTTCAACCTATTTAACCTAACAACTGTGTACTCGAGTTGCTAGACGGCGATAAGATAATAATACAATTTTGAATTTGAGATTGTTAAGTTGCTAGACATAGATAAATGAGTTACTAGAAAAAGATTGATGAGTTACTAGACGGTAATAAACACAACACCCCATTTAATAAAATACCTTGTAAAACGAATGTTTTGTATAATTTTTCAGATTTTAATTACGTATTATTATTATTGTAGTCTTCAGTTTATTTAAAGAATAAAAAAAATAGAACTTGTTTACCAAAACTAGACATTCGTAAGTGTTTATTACCCTTGGGTTTAATTAAGAAATTTAAAAAAAAAGAATTTGCTTACCAAAATCAACCATTTGTAATTCCCTAAAACTGTTTTAATTACCCTATGGGGGCCGTACCTACCTGCTTTACGGCGCGGTGTCGAAATTTCTTCTAACATAATTGTGGGTTCTCCATAAAATAAACGAATAAACCTTTGTCCCAAATTTTAAAATAAAGAGTAGTAAAGGTAAAAAGCGTATTTGCTGTAAAACTTAACAAATAATAAATAAACTATTATAGCTGACAATTAAAATGTAATAAAATAAACTGGTAATTTAGGCAACCAATAGCCATAACGAAAAATAAATTATCGACGCGATAATATCAAAAATGTGGCCCCATTAATTCCGAACCCGCTGTTCGTGACTTGTAATTTTATTAGTTAATTCACGACTCGGTAAAAGTAATGGCTGCATGCCGGTTAATACTCTTCTTTCATGAATAAAATTAATATCAGTAGGTATTTTTATAAAAAGTATAGTACAATGGCGTTTGACCTTGCTAAAACAGTTAGTTTGCCGTTTCTGTAATGTTTGCGTCTTTGCTACTTACAGAGATCATTTTCCATTTATTTTTAATGAGGTTACTTATATTATTCCATTTCTCGATCCGATGTTTAAACAAACTGTTTTAATGAATACAGAATTTTTGTTAGTGTTCTTAGAACATTTGTAAAACGGAATAAGCCCAGATTTGCATAAGCAAAAATAAATATAAATAACAGCATTAACGAAGTGAGGGTGGTAAAAGTTTGTCAACAAAAATTCCTAGGAGTCCCAGGAGGGAAAAACACTGACTTAACTATATTACATATATGAGACAAAAGAAAAGCCGCGCCATGTTTATAGTCTCTGCCTTAAAAGACTGGCGATGTGGATCTTACAATGAATAAGTGCAGTATACAAGGTGTCTCCACTAGGTCTGTACAAAATGCTACTATATACTTCTTGGACCAAAGTAAAATGATCTAACGTAATTTACCTTAGTCGAAAAGTTAATCGTTTTCGAGATATGGGACGTCAAAGTTTTTATTTTATAATGGGGATTTTTTTTACAAAATCTCGTATACAGGGTTTTTTAAAGTAAGAAATCGAAAGCAACTTACATTTCTGCTATTAAATGTAAAGGGAGACACCTGCAGTCCTTTGCTTTTGTTTTAAGTGTCATTATTTTTTATGCCTCGGTATATTATGATTCTAGTAGATAATTGTTATTCTCCCATATTTTTTTGCAAAAAAAGGTATACTTAATAAAAAACGATACGAGCAACAGTTTCTAAAATATTTTAGATTAAACGTTTAATTTTACATAAAAAAATTCCTTCGAATTTCTTGCGTTTTATTTAGGCCATTCGGGTTTCTTTAAAAGGTCGGTACAAATTGGTACTATAATTTTCTTACCCCAAAATACAACAATTTAAAACAATTTACCTTTGTAAAAAGTTGATCGGTTGCGAAATACAGGGTGTCAAAGTAAAAAAATTTAATGGAAAATTTGACACCCTTTGTTTGTTTAAACCAGCAACATTTTAACTAAGGTAAATTACTTTAGTTGTATTTTGGCCTACAGAATTTGTGGTAGCATTTTGTACAGACCTTTGTACACTACCAGGTGTCCTAGATAGAGCGTGAATGAATGCACTGGCAAACTTATTTATGGAATGTTTCATCTGCGGTTGTTCATAGCCATATTTATCACGTATCTTTTTTGTGCAAAAAATATAAAAGAATAAAAATTTTATACTAAAATTATCTTATACCGGGCCAAAAAAAGTTATATCACTTTGAAGCTAAGCAAAGGACAGTTGGTGACTCCTCTACATTTTATGACAAAAATATTAGCTTATTATTATTTTGATTCCCCACTTTAAAAAACCGTTTAATAATTTTTTTACAAAAATGTTTTATAATAAATAAAATATTTAAAAATAACTAAAATAAAAACTTTGGCACCATGTATCTTGAAAACGATTAACTTTTTTACTAAGGTACATTACTTTACATAGTTGTATTTTGGTCCAAGGAATTTGTGGTAGAATTTTGTACAGACCCATTAGAGACACCCTGTATATTGTTACCAATGTTTACTAGAAAATATATTGTGAAAAATACAATCCTATCAACGTAAACTTTAGCTTTTTTAAAAATAATGCTATATTTTTATCTGATTCTGGCCTTACAAACCAAATGTTTTTAGCCACCGACATAATGCTATTTAAAATATTAAATATCTATTCAGCCATAACAATTTCCATTGTCATTTTTCAATCGTCCAAAATTGTTATCTTCTCTAGCCCCTTCCTGCTGCGTGTGCGTATTCGATTAAAAATTCATCCATTCATGTCATTCGCATCCGCAATCGGTTTGTCTGTCCTCCATGTCCGAATTCGGATCACGCCCCCTACTGATCACTGTCGGAATTACAATTAAATCTGTCTCGGTGGATAGCCCAAACAATGTTGGTGCATACAAAAGTCTAGATTGGATAAAGGAAAATGTATCGTTTAATCGCATTGTATTTGACATTTCTAAATGTTATTGGATAGTTGTTACAATATTCAGGAGTTTTCATTTAAAGTTTTATTTAAATGTAGTTATAACAAACTTATAAGAAAAAAAACAATATCGAAAAGTGGATATCATAATATATTCCTGCTATGTTATGTTTACATCCTAAGCACTAATAAACCTTTAGTGTACAAAGTGAAACAAAATATACCAGATTTGGGAGCAATCGCGAAGAAAATTTCGACACCAAGCAAGTAGTGAATAAAATTTAATGCCAATTTTCGACACCAGACCCAAAAGTCCGTTTTTATCTTACAGGTATATTCGACACCAAATAAATACTATTCTTTGATATATGCAACATTTTATTTAAGAATTAATATACAACATTTGATTTGTTTGGTACCCCAACGGTGGAAATAGATTTATTAGGTCGATTTATTAAGTGTGTATTAGTCTTGGGTTTAATTAAGAAATAAAAAAAAGGATTTTCTTACAAAAACCAACCATTCGTAATTCCCTAAAACTGTTTTAATTACCCTGTTGGGCGCCGTACCTACCTGCTTTACGGCGCGGTGTCGAAATGTCTTCTAACCTAACATAATTCGACTCTTCGATTACCCCAGGTACAAACACAATTTGGTGTCGAAAGTTCGCCCGCCGTTTGACTGAACTGCCTGTCAATGAATAAGAGGATAAAGTTGCCATAGATTAAGATCATTGATTGGGCAAACTAGTTTTTTTGATGGAATCAAAAATACTGGGTTGTAAGAGGCGCCATTTTTCGACATAGAAACAGTTTTTCAAATGAAATATAAAGTAACCTAAAAAGGCAAAATTCAAGCTTTTTTAAAGAACGTGTCTAAAAATTAAGGCATATTTGTAAAAATGCTGCCTACAAAATATAATATTTTTAATCTGTTAAACTTGGCAAATTATCTATGGAGAAAGTACCTGCAATACTTGTTAATATTGTTTTCCATTTTATGTCAAAGGACGGTCTTAATTTGTTGTGGATCTCATGTATAAATTGATAAGCTGCTTTGCTTTTTGGCATTGCTCTTCTACAAAGTATCATACGCAAACATGTTGGTGGTCGATGACTTTATCATATTTGACATTCTAATTAATTGATTGGAAGTTAACTTGTTTGTTGTTGTTCGCAATTGTAAATTCAATATAGGGATTGTACTAACACAATAAGAGTCTATTGCTTACAAAACCGAAGGAGAAATAATGACATTTACAGAGCAAGTAATGTTTTCAATTAACGATTACTATTTAATAAAGAATTTCATTACATGCCGTTTATCCTTTTTAACCGAATGTCAATAAGTCTGAATATTATTACTGGTAGGTATTTATATGTACCATTATCTTTATTTTGTATAGAATTAATAAAATTTAATTAACACATTTAATCTTTCCACAACATGTGAATACTTAAAAGCAAATATTCGACATTCCCGCTCTGTGAGTGTTATTTTCTCTCGTTTGTAGTAATAACCGTTTAAGAGTGAGCACGAACTCACGTAAATTTTCTGAAATGGCGTGTAATAACCGGGTTGGAGGTAACAAGCGCCGTTTATGTGAAAAACGACTAGCTAAAACGTTGTCTGTAATGCGGAGATGACTATCTTAATATCTTGGCCGATTTTCCTATAGTCCGAGCTAGATTTATATCCAGATAATTCAGGTTGTATTTTATATATTTGCAGTTTTTGTGCTTTTGATTTCAAAAGGATGGTCCTCAAAGATTAAAGACTAAGTATTAACTATCCCTGAGAAACCTAAGTACTTGAAGATTTAACTGGATGAGCGGATTAAGTGGTAAAATATCTGCTTCAAGTGATAAATTTAAAAAAATTAAATATGCTATAAAAAGACAACTGGGCGGTCAGCTAGGGTCTTGGTTAGTCCCAGTTTAGGTAGCTTGCCTTAGTTAAAGGGTAATGACGTAAATGGAATTTCAACTTTTTGTTTAATGTTGCCAATTCTGTTTTTTTTCTATAAAATAATAAACAGGCTATTTTGGCTAAACCAAAATAAAAAATTGTGGCATAAAACTCAAATACGTCGGTCACAATCAATTGGCAGTATTTTGAGAAAATGAAAAAAATTATCGGACATTTAGAGAAATATTCAGTGTGTCCAAAAAGTCTTGAAACGCTCAAATATCTTAAATAGTTTTAAACCAAACTGAACGAAATTCGGTACTCCAAGGTAAAACCATACTCTGAGAGCGTTTTCACACACACCGGCACTGTCGACGCCGGTGCCGGTGTGTGTGTGTCCCAGAGACAGTTACAGTTAATTAAGTATTAAAAAAAAATAAAAAAATGATCGGACCTATAAAGAAGTATATATAAGACTTGGATGGCACTATCGCGTAATTTAAAATAAAACTATAACAATTTTATAACGAAATACTTTAATACTTAGAAGATTGCAAAAGAAATTATTTTCTTTTACAACGAGCACTCATTTTCAAGTTAACCCATAATCTGTTATCCATTCGCATGTCAATACGGTCCACTTAGTTGCTTACGTAATTCCCATAATCAAAGAGATCGTCGATCTTCCATTTTCTCGCATGATCGATTCATTTCGTGACTGGGGTGAATCGAGACTTTCCGGGGCCGTCACAATTATTGCGCCTCGGGCAGTCTGCTCGACCCGTTTCATGTCTACATTTGACCTGCAATATCATTTATTTTGAAATAGTTGAGTCTCTTGTAGTTTTTACAATCCGCGATTTTCCGACAAGTTTTGTTGACTGGCAAATCAAACTGCAATATTCCATACAGGGTGTCCCACGACCAACTGCCTCGATCGATTTCTGAAAAAGTAGGCTTTGGAAAAATTTGGTAACCTTATAAAGTCAGTGGGGATATGTAGACTTTTTTATTTTTAATGGAAAACCTTAATTAATACTTATTTTTTAAAGATTTTGCTTAAAATTCTAAATATATTTTATGTATAGTGTTCTATACCTAAGTCCAACCGGTTTTCACCCAGTTTAAATTATATACCTATACATTCTTACTAAACAACAGCCTTTAATATGAATCGGGATTGGGTTCCTCGTGGAGAAATGACTTCTTTAAAAGACTGTAAGGATATTTTGACAATTAACAATTACAGGGTCAAAAATATTAGGTAAACATCAAGACAAAAACTTTAAAAGCCAATTTTTTTTACGTTATCACTTTAAGCATTATAAATAAAGGTAAAAACTGAGGGACTAAGGTTTAGAACACTATAAATAAAATATGCTTAGAATTTTACGCAGAATCTAAAAAATAAATGTTATATTTGATAGTTCATTTAAAATAAGAAAGTTGACATTAACCTCAGGTATAACCGGAAGTGGTAGAACTGTAAAGTACATTACTCGTATGTCCCCCTGACTGAAATGTTAGCCAATTTTCAAAAATTTCCAAAAACTTTCGAGAAATTGATCGCAGCATTTTCTTGTGGGAAACCCTGTATATGCATTTTTGTCTTTTCTTTCTTTCTTGATAAACAGCTGCGTTTTGGAATAATACAATCGGTAAAAGTGTGACTTCTGCGTGTGAGACCAAAAGCATTGTCTGTAAATAATATACAAAATGTCTTAAATTGAAACTCTAAATGGGTTCTAAAATTATTTTAATTATTTTTTGATATATTTCAATCTTACTTATTTAAAAATTAATATTATATTACATATTAGTAGATGGTTACATTAAACGCCATAGGTTTTTAACTTGTTAACGGGACCTGCAACTATAGCGGAAATAAAACATTATTTTAAAAATTGACCTCTAGATCTGAAAAAAAAATTAAACGGCTAGCGGGTCATACTTACAATGTGTTGTCCTCTGAAAAGTATACTTTACAACGAGCATAAACTTAACTGAACTACTTATTTTAAGTTAACCCGTAACTTGTTATTTATTTTCATATCGATATCCTCATATCCCCCACTTAGTTTCTTGCGTAATCCCTATAATCAAAGATCGACGATCTTCCATTTTCTCGCATGACTAAGTCTTTCTAAGCCCCTCACAATGATTGCGCCTAAGGCTGTGTTTATGTTGGAGCGGTTTGAAGCGAGGTTAGCAGCGCGGCTATACAAAATCCCCTTTATGTTACAGTAATATAAGGTTGCTTTGCTCCAGCCGCGCCGCTAACGTCCCAAAAATCACTTTAAGATAAACACAACCTAAGGCAATAGGCTCGACCTGTTTCATATTAAACGTTTGACCTGCAACATCGTTAATTTTAAGACCGACACGGCTTTTATATGTACCTCGATCTTCGATGACTGTATCGAATGATATAGCCTTATTTTGGATGATTGGAAATAAAGAGAAGCATGGATAAAAAAGTTCTCCTACGAATTCGAAGTTTAATGATAGGTTCCTAAATGTAATTACATATTAAAAGGTTTCGACAAACAGGTAATACCTGTTTAGACTTTTATACCTTATTATCTACTTAATAGGTAAATATTTTAAATTAAATTAATATATATATACAGGGTGTTATGGAAATACTTTAATATATTGAAATGGGTGACTCCTGGGACAGTGTAGAGACACACTGAGTACTTTTTTTGTTTAATTCAAACTTTTTTACAATTTGTAAAAATACCTTCTTTTCACCTATCTGCTACGTCCCTGGTTAAGTAAACACTATAAACACAGACAGTAGACCTATTTGTTTGCGATGTTGCCAAACGTCCTATTTTATACCCAATAAACGATATAAATACATAATAGAATAAGAAGGTAAAATGTTATTATATTCTATTTTTTATAAATTTACTTTAAAAAATTATTAAAAGCCTTATATCAAAATAAATTGTAACAAAAAAATATTTAAATAAAGGTCGATTTACCTTCAATACGGAATATGTTTTAAATTTTGATTCCAAACATGCATTTATTTTCCGCTGCATACTGTTTCTCACACGCGCAAAAATGTTTTCATTGTTTCTTATTTGCTGAGCCGCTAGTTCCACACGATTTCGCAACTGTTCTAAACTGTTAATGGGTTCACTATAAACAAACTCTTTCATAGTTCCCCGGCTTGCCGAGCATTTTGCCTAGCTTCCCCATAACACAAAACCATGTCAGTCAACTCGATTGAATTTCGTTGCATTTTACGTAAATTAAAACAAAATGCAAAACTTAATAAACGCACAATTTGGTAAATTCTTCGCAATATTATTTAAAACGCAAACCAGGGCAAGCGAATTTCGTCTTTCTGTAACCTTGCATAGCATAAGGAAGCCTTCTTATTGGTCAGTTAAATCATGCCGGCTTCCTTGACAACAACAACGCGAATTTGCGATGTTCAGCTGTACAATTGTACTACATCTAGTACATTTAGTATATTTAGTTTTTTTATGTTTATGGCAGTCCATGTTAGTAGCACAAAAGCTAAGTACTAAGTACCGTGGGTGCCAGATTTTTAGATGTTAAACCCATTTAACGACTGAATAATGTTATCCAGAGGGCACCACCATTTTATCGTAGATTTCAAAGCACACAATAGAGGACAATAATATACCGGCATAAAAAAAAGTTAACCAATTTTTATTATCTACTTATGAGCGGCGTAGGCGTTACATTAAATAATAACCTTAAATAACATTTAGAGCTACAACAGCTTTTAGAAGGCTAGGATTTTTCTTGGCTGGAAAGTACTTTTATTTTCACGAGTACACTCTTTACACTTTCACCATAAACTTCCCTTCTCTTCCGTACCAATGAGATGTACAGTAATATAGCAACACAAAGTAATTGTTTCATGCATTTTGTAACCGTACATCTGAAGAAGCCCCAAAATGTCTACTTCGGCTCCTTTATCCCTAAGGTATGTTAAATATGCCGTCTACTTTTTATTCCCACGGTAATAAGTTCCTAGACATCAAGCTTTTATGAATTATCAAAAGAAAAAACAAACCCTGCATTTTGTAGTAAAAAATTTTGATTAAAAAAACCTAATTAAATTGAAAGCACCTAGTTTAACCAAAAGAATTCGCTGTAAGTATCATTTTATCGCCCATAACCAGAACAACATGAGACAAAGAAAACGGTTTAAAAAGAATTGAACTTACAAGTTTCAGTAAATTGATAAACCCAGTTACGTGCAAACTGCAAAAATGTTAGAATAAATTGCAATAAATTTCTTGCAAAAAACATCTAACCTGTAAAAACACCTGTGTTTGTGGCGCTGATCACGGATCTGAAAAAATTTTTAGTCGGATACATTTGTTTCCGAGATATCCATCATTAAAGTTGGCATTTGAACTAACCTCATTTTCACTTTATTCCCCCTTCTTTTGGCATACAATTCTTGATTTTAAGTTAAAGTGGTACACAATATTTGATTTTCACCTTTTAAAACCTCATTCTTCTACGTATTTTACACTTTTTTGAATTAAATTGCATAGCTTCGCTTTCAATCGTTTTTAATCGTAGCAGAATATGGTGGAGGCGGTGGAGCAGTGAATGCACGGTTGCAACGTTTTTAAAGGGACCCTTCCCAATTTATTTGATAAAAGGTGTAAAAACATAGAAACACGGGGTTTTAAAAGGTGAAAGTCAAATATTGTGGCCCACTTTAGCTTTAAATCAAGAATTGTGTGCAAAAAGAGGGGAATAATGGTGAAAATAAGGTTAGTTTAAATGCCAACTTTGATGATGATTATCTCTGAAATCAAACATTTCCGACTAAAATTTCGTTCAGATTCGTGATCAGCGCCCCAAAACCCAACATACCAAATTTGGTTAAAATCGGAGTTGCGGACACTTTCTGTACAATTACCGTAGTTTTTTGTACATTTGTCTCATAGGGAATAATCTTTTGTACTCTTTTCTCGTGTGAACCAAGATCGTTTGACTAGGTAAGGTTGCCTCGTAAGCCTTGCAACATGGCGGACCATACGTCACATATGTATTTTGCTCATTATTTAATGAAGTTTTTAACAGTGTAGTTTGTGTTTTTGTCAATATTAAAGAAATACTTTTAAATACTGTTAATTCCAGTTGTTACCGTAACTTCTTTATTTCCTATTAATAAATTATTTAACAATGATTATTCTTTGTTTGCTATGTTGGCGCCAAGGAACCAGCAGTGCGGTACATATGTGACGTAATGAGGCAACCTTACCTAGTCAAACGATCTTGTGTAAACCACCTGTCGTCTGTCAACTCTTAATTTTGATGAAAGAAAAGCGAAATGTAACAAAAACTTTATTTAAAAACGCAGTAAAATTTGTTTTAATAGTGTTTTGCAATAAAAATACCGTTTTGTGTATTTTAATTCAATTCTTTGTGCGCATACGTGTCGCGTCGCAGTGTTTAAAAAGTTTGTAAAGTAATTAACCACCTAAAAAGTGTACTTGATTTGTGGAAAAAGTAATCTTTACATTCATTATACGCTCAAACAACCTAGTAGCGTAATAAAGGATAATTTGTGTAATCATGTAAGTTTTTCGTTTGATCGAATTGAAACAGCAAAACCCATAGATAAACTGGTAAAGAACAAAATAAATTTGGCAACTTTTCTCAAGCTTGTTGACTTAACCACGTGTTATAACTGCTTTCAGCTGTTTTTGACAGCGACAGAAGGTAAACATATGTATTTAAAGGGATTTAAAGAGCTGGTCAGTAGCGGGTTTGCTTTTTAATCGTAAAAATTTTGGGGTTCATTATCACTGTTATTTATGGTGGTCCGCCATTTTTAATAATTTTTATTCAATTTATTTTTACACAAGGATTTTGGGGTTTAAATATATTAAAGTATTTCCATAACACCCTGTATATATATATATATATATATATATATATATATATATATATATATATATATATATATATATATATATATATATTTATATATATTAATATTAAAGCACTTTATTTAAAAAAACATACAAAATATAATAGTTTTATTACTAAAGACTTACTGAAAATTATTTTAAAGTACAGAGTAAAAAAGCGAAAAAAAAACCTAAATAAGATCGAAAAATGCAAAGAAAGAAAAAGAAATTTAATATATTTGCAATATTTACCGAACCCATGGACTTTTTAATAGAACGCACTGAGAATTTCAGCAAATACATTCAAGGCTTTAAAAATTACTCAACACTTTTGTTGCGTTTTACAAAATTTCATGCACCTTGAATAAAAAAAAAGTATATATTTTCCTTATTTTGAGTATTAAAATTGTTTGTTTTTAATTGCACAATCCATCTGTGTATCTCTAAAATTAACATAACAGAACGTATTTCCGAGAATGTAAACCGATACCTCGCAGTCTGCTGGAATTTCCTCTGAGACAAGTTTTGGAACATTTCCAGAACGTTGACAATTTACGGATTTTATTACTTTGTACTGGCGTATTCTAAATTTAGAATGGCAACTTATGCTTATAAAAATAGGTATGTTAAATCCGAAATACGATTTAGTTTAGTTCAAAATAAATCGATTACACAATGTTTTTTTATTTTAAAATTGCTTTCAAGTAATTATATTACTGCCTTTTCTCTGACAAAGGACTATGCCAATAATCTCTTCGGTTTAGAAAAATTAAAACATAATATCAAATAGAGGTTGGGTAAATCCATGTGTATATATAAAAAATAAAACTGGAATTACTAGGGAGATAATTCAGAACTGAAAAGCATGGCAAAGTAGGGTAGATGTAGGAGAATGACGTCTTTTATTGTTTGGTCGTCTCTTTTAGAATAATAGGTCACCTTTGGAAGAAAAGGCGTTATTTATTGTGGAACACTCTGTGCCAGTAATCTTTCAGAGTTTTAATAATAACCAAAAATTATAATTATAAAAGGTTTGCGTTTGCGCAATGACAAAATAAATATGTTGCTTTAACATCGAAAACACTACTGCTGAACTGATCTGGACGAAGGCCTGCTTTCCTACTACTCCAGACATTCATACCAATGCACGACTAACTGAACCTAAATTCTTTCAAATGTGCGTTTACTTAAAGTTAATTACTTGCCAAGAATATTTCCGCAGAAAAGTGTACGTCTATTTTGGTGACATTTGTGTCAAATATTTTCGCAAGAAAATAAATTGCCATAGTGAGCGATAGACGGACATTAATTAAATATTAAAGTTGTTTATTTTAATGTGATCCAAAAATCTATGACAAGTACATATTTTATTTTTTCTTAACGAAACATGTTTTTAATAGCTTAAATTTGAGACATTTAATCAACTAAGATACGTGCTACTTACCAAGATTTTTGTTTGTATAAAAGTATAAACATATTATTTACTTTTTCTTAATTTGTAAACATAATTTACATCGAGGACTGGCAAGTTCATATTTGTAGCTTCCTTCTGTCTCAGATATTTTTACAGCGTCTACTCTTTAAAACTACCTTTTTTTTCTCTTCAAACCACCATGCTTCCATTAATGTTTGAAATTTAGGTGTGTCTGAATTCTCTTAAAATAAAAAAAAAATGTAAATTGTGTACATCACCAGAAAATGTGTTTAACATTAGATCGAACAGCCCTTTAAAAGTTTAAAAGCGCTTCGAAAAGACAAAAATTATAAACATTGTTTACACAAAAATATCGTATTCTATTTTGTGTTACAATCTTTCCGAATGCGATTCACATAAAAGCAGTGTCGTAATTGCCTCTATTCAATTTCGTTTTAGCACGGTTTCGCACGCCATCAAAGAAATAAAGGGCTTCGAATTCGAATAACGCTTCGTCGAAAGGGCCGACGAAGTCCTACAAATTTTAATTGGATTTTCTGGCTATTGGGAACGAAGGCCTGTTTCCTTTTCCTTTCCCAACTAGCTGGCGTTTATCGGCTAATGGAGAAACTTTGCCGTATTTTCCCCTATTACGCTTCGAGCTTGGTTTCTGACCGGAAAGTTTTTGGTGGATTAGTTTTTGCTTAAGTCGCTAACTATGCTGATGGTTTTTGGAATAAAAAAGTTATAAATTTTGCAACAGAAACTACTCGAGTTACAATAAACGCCGAATAATTTTAAAAATATTCTTAAGGTTTGTTGAGCTGTATTTCAGAACAACATCATAATCCTTAATGAAATCAAAATACATGATACTCAAACTAAGTTTGCTGGGTATTTTGACGTTTAACGTATGGACCATAATTAATAGTATATTATGGGAGGAAAACGGAATGTTACTAATTTCCAAAGAATATGACTTTTGCTACATCACGGGAAAACATTTTAAAACATCTTTCTTGTGATTGATATTAATATAACCAATAACCTTATGGTCAAAGCACACTAGACGCTCAGGTCTCGGTACGCTCACGGACCGGTCAAATATTTTACATGCTATTAAAATCATTCATTTAAAAAGCATGTACAACTTGAGCGCCTAGTGTGCTTTGACCTTTACTGTTCCCGATTTGTGACAGATTATTTGTCATCCATGGGATACGTGATAATAAAGCGTACGGCGAATTTTTTTATAAAATGGGATTCATTTTATCATTGGTTGATTTTACGTACCTATTGAATATTTTTATATGTATATTTGACGAAAATAGTGACCGTGGCACAACTACAAATTAGGCATATTTAAAACCTTTATGATGGCCATGGGTAATGGTCCTGAGTAATGAGCTATATTACCTGTTTAAAATCACATTACTATTTGGATAATAGTCGTAAAAAATTAGTTACTTATTAAATGATAAATATGTAACAAAATCAAATATTTTGTATTTTTATGACGCATATGATAGGAAGATGAAAAATCTTTAAAAACGACCCTTCTAAGATACTAGCAAAAAGTTTCTTCTTCCAAGCGTAATAGAATATTCTTTAAGTACACAAAGAAACAATGTACCTACCTACGTATGAAAACATTATAAGTGCTTCTTTACTATTTTAATATTGGTCCTCTAAAATGTTTAATAAAATTAAATTGTGCTATTTTATTTTAATTGACTCTTTCACGTTTCCCCTTTGCTCCGTACACTATGCATCCCCATCCCATTAGGATGCATTGCGAAGCGCGGCCATAAATCGGCTATGGCAGGTTGCCGGTTGGTATCCATGGAAACGCGATTGTGGCGGAATAGGATGGACCAGCAGACAGGTAGAAATAGGGAATTGGGAGAACGGCTGGAAGGCAATTAATTAGTCAGACAAAGAGATACTAAAATGTTTTCATTTCGGGAAATTTGATTTAAAGATGTAAATTTGAGTTGGATTAATGCATGAATAATGTACTGTTATAATTTTGGCTTCGCAGATTAAACAGGAATGTTGTGTTGTTATCATGGAAATTACAGAACATCAAGAATAAATATCGTGGAAAATTTTTGTCATATACAATATCATAAGAGGGAACATTTTAGCGGCAAAATATTTTAATTCTTAAGTTTGTTATGTGGCAAATTCGTAAATAACATTAAAACCACGACCGATTGGGCGAGTGGTTTTAATAATTATGAACGAAATTGCCAAAATACAACAAACTTGAATAAATCAAGAGAAATATTTTGCCCAAAATATATATATTTTTATATATTCGATAACACTATTTCACGAGAAAAAGTAAGCCAAATTTTTAGGTAACTAACTTAATTTTGTTCAGATAGGAGCAGGTAGGAGTATTGGTCGTAGAAAAAGAAGGTTGCTATGACATTTTGCCACTCTAGTGAAATAGTCGCTAAAAAATGATTTAGTTGATTTTAATTCTGGGAGGAGTTTTGTCAGTAGAAAACAGAAAGTTGCTATGCGATTTTGCCAAAGTAAAACACTCTAGACTAATAGTTGCTAAAAAATCCTGTTTATTTTATTCAGGTATGAGTTTTGTCCGTAGAAAACAAAAGGTTGTTGTAAAATTTTGCCACTAAAACACTCTTGTATAATAGTCGTTGAAAACCATCATCTTAATTTTGGTTTGGCAAGAATTTTGTCAGTAAACTCTAGTCAAATAGTCAACAAAAAAAAACGTTGATTGATTCAAAAACCTTGTTCAGGGTGACATCAAGCGGAATAAAATAAATGCATTGATAAGTGGTTCGAATGCATGCAAAAGTGTGTACCATAGATCATAAGAAATAAATTTAAAAAATAGTAAATTTTATTGGAAACTTACTGGACTTTTTTAATTGTTAACCTTAAAATATTAATGAGGCTTCTTGTAATAGGGATATCGAGGAAGGCAGTTAATAGCCCTACTTTTATTGTTACCAACTCTAGAATCTGTAACATAAAAAACGCTTAAACACAACAATACAAGGTTAGGTACGTACTATAACAAACGATTAAAAATTTTGCAGTTTTTCGAAGACTCTGCATAACGCAACCACAAAGCTTAATGTCGATACACAGACAATTTACACGATCAACAAGAACGACAGCTATGCCATATAGCCAGTTATTTTCCATTTCACAAACGTTGCGTGGGTTATTTACGTGTTGTTTGTTACGAAAACCAGTCTGGGATATAAAAAAGCCATTAAAATGCTGCACCACACGCGGCATAGTCGATTCACTCAGGCTGGCTCGGTTCGTCCGAAAAAACTGCAGTTCATGGGCGCCGGTTATAATATGATATTATTGATTTTATAACTTGTGTTTTCGTAAAAACGTGTATTAGGCTGCTTTATGTGTTTTTTTTTGTGAGTAAAAAAATAAGTTAGAAGACTAATTAAAACTAGGAAGTCAATTTAAATGGTTAATAAACATTTCTGATAATATTTATTAAATTGAAAATCTTAAATTTTTTACTATGAAATACTTTTTGACCAACCTGGCCAAGAGATAGCAACAAACTCAATATATAGGTGGTACCAGCTGATTACTAACCAGAACTAATCTAAATTTTTTACAGAAATCCTAGTTACTGCGATGGCAACCTACAGAAGTTCTAATAATCTGGTTTGATTTTGAAAAAAATGAGATATTGTCACCTTAATTGTAAAACCACCTAACACCATTTTAAATTAAACATTCATTGCCATCTTTGGCCTCATAAAATAAAGCTAAAGATGTCATCAAAATTACATTTTTTATAAAAACTGGAATAAGGTAGTTTTACAATTAATTATTTAATAGAAAATGTGATTTTAATGCCATCTTTAATTTAAAATGGAGTTGGGTGGTTTTAGAATTAATGTGACGATATGTAGGTATATGGCCATAATAATGGGGTCAGCTTTATTTCTTATTTAATTTTTAGAAATCATAACCCAAAAATATCTTAGATTTGTACTAAATACTCGAGAGTCAAGTTACAACCTTCCACATTTAAAAATGGAATCAATGTGCGCCACTGTCCTGCAATCTACTCTCGAAAAGAAAACTCATTTATTACACGATTTTTTAAGACTCATTTGAATTCTGGTCGGCCATAACATGCACACATAGATGGATTGCCAACTACGAAGGCGTACGCCCATGTATGGGTAACCGTTAAGCCCAAGATGGAAGACGATAAAGCAGTCCTTTTGTTTGGCATGTTCGAGGGGATTATTCATTTTAAGATCGTCAGATTGGATTCCTTTCTGTTTCTTTTTTTGGGATGCTTTGATTGCTTGAGTGCCATTTACTATTTTTAATTGGAAACGCATAAAAGGAAAATAAATGGACAAGCTAAACAACTTAAGTATTTTTATACATTAAATGCGATTTAATTTGAGCAGTAAATAAATATTATTTGACAAAACATATTCGTTGGGTACTGAAAAAATGGTAATATTCTGGTCGTGGTCTCAGGGTATAGATCTTTTGTGTACACTGAATCGATTAAACCTTATGAGCTTACAGATTATGTAAAACAAGAAAAATAAATGAAATACTAAAAAAACTAAACTTATCAATCTAAATATAATAACGCACGTTTTAGTAGCCAGAAAACCATCGTTTTCCAAATAAATTAATCCGAAAATATCTACATACTAACGCTCATAAAGATAATATCACTGGCTAATAACCCCAAAATTAATAAAAATTTATTTTTAGCAAAAACAACTTCAAAAAATCTAAAAGACCGTAAATAAAATAAAGTGCATTTATATTATTAATTAAAGATAAATGTGAAATATGTGTTAATTTAAACAATACCTGGTTACCTTTTCTTGATGTTGAAGTAATATAGCAAAACTTAAAAGTAGTTAACCGATTAACCCACCATACTTTTGCATACTCATTCTTGAAAGTAATAGAGATACTATATCACAATAGATTAATATATAATTTATGACATAATGTTTCTCAGTTTCATACATTTCGGTATTTTTACAATAAAAATATCTTTCATCTGTCTACTTGCCTAATGATAAACCACAAATTTATAAAAGTCCAACATAAAAACAAAATCGTTCTCCCTTTAAAGGTCCTAATACAGGTTTTAGCTCTAATTAATTCTGAAGCATTAGATCCCCAGTGCCCATTTGTCTTCATTAAGTCAAAATGGCGGACCATATCGATCAAATACACGTATAGAACTATAAAGGAGAAACGGGGCTTTGTTGTTGTTGTGTTATGGGACCTACGGAAACATCACAGACAGACCTTACCCCATAATTTATGCCCCGTCAGGTGAAAGCAGATCAAAGGGTAGTGACAAGTTATTGTTAGTATAAATGAAGAGTCGCAATTAAGTTTTAGTAATTAAAATAAACATTTTGTTGATAATAAAGGTTTTACAGAATATTATGAAACACGACATTGTATTTAAATTCGTAATGGTAGGGGAGCCCACTGCAGTTACTAAAGCGCCTCAGAAAACTATACCGGAGAATACCTTGTACCCGATTAGATACCTCCACCAAATATGAGCTCCGTATACAGGGGCGATCGTACAAAACAAAAATATATCCCACATAAATTGTCGTGCGCGTCAGATTAACTTAATGACATGCTAAAGAGTGTATATTCCACTAATCTGACCATTTGAGAGTGACTTAAAGAAACCGGAGGGCTACAAAGGTGTAAAACAAAAACGTCATTTTGACATGCTTGAGCGTAGTTATTTTTTTTTGTTTTGAAGAAAATAATTCAAGGATGACGAAAAATATATAATTCAGTACGAGTTAAACGATTTCTACACGCCGAAATAATAAAAATAAAATCTGACATACCTAAACATACTTAAAAGTATAAAGCCGCTTAAGGCCCCGATGTAAAAGTATACTTATTATTTAACATTTTTTCTTCTTATCATCTAAGCTTTGCAACCCAATAGATCTCTATGACGCTCGAGTAACTGCAAATTTAGCATATTGGGCTCCCTACTATAATTTATCAGACGGGCTAAACCAAGTTGTATTTTTTTACTTTAAAAAAATTAATGATTTTTTAATCCCCCTTTATAAAAGATAAAAAATTACTTGTCGCTGTCGCTCTTCTTTTGTTCTATGTCAGAATGAGATGATAAGGTATTTAGACACAGCCGCAATAAGAAAAGTTTTGGCATTAGATATGGAAGTAAAGACTTCCATATAACTAAATTCCATAATTTGTTTCCCATTAAAAAAAAAAAAAACTTGCTACATTTTACTTTTAAAACTACATATCGCACATGCCCTTGAAAACTGTATTAACTAACAAAAAAAAACAGATTATTTTAAAAACAGATCCCTTCTAACATACTTTATGTCCCTGCAAAATCGTATTATTGAAAATGAATATAGCATACTGTATTAACGTCAATTTTATTTTCTTTGTCATGAAAAATTTTCATATTTTGTGTTAATACAGTTTTCAACGGATGTGCAATATGTCAATTTAGACCCCTAAATAGCAATAAGAGCAGTTTAAATTTTAACTTAAATTAATGAATAAGGATGCATGATATACTTAATAAAATGTAGGTAAACTATCGTCACACATCTGTGTGGTCTTTTTCATTACAATGATAATGAATGTAAATAGGATTAATTGTCTAGTCCTACCACACACTAGCTAACGATACAATGCTACCGTTCTTTTACTCTCGTCATCAATCATTGTTTTGAACCCAATCCACTATCTAAAAAAGCCATAATTTATCATGTCATTTGTCACCCGGTGGCCATATTGCCTACCAGACCGGTCGATCGCCTACAAAAATTTAATGGAATTTTCGCAGTGCTTAAGTGTTATACAGTGTTTTTTTTTCTTTTTATTATTTATTAAAAGGTTTTAAAAAACCTTATTAAAAAAAATGTGACACAATATTTATAAACTTTATACAGTACATTTCTTTAATGTCCCTCTCGGATGATTAATTAACAACAAATGAAAATTTTAACATGGCAGCTAGGCGCTATCTTGGGAAAAAATTAAATAGAAAGAGGGGTCTGTGGCACATCATTTTAATGCTTCTGGCAAGTACTTTATAACACTAAAATACAAAGTCAATACTTATATCTTCAACAAAATGACGATAAATACCTGATTTGGATGGTCATATATATCCAAAACTAATAAAGTTAGGGTAGGGCGGGGCTAGTTGAGCAATTTTTCACTTGATCGGTTGTAGCTCCTCAAAAATAAGTCTTAATGGCTTATAATGCATACTGATGGATTAGCAATTTATCCCTTATTAATAGTGTCCATAGTAATTTCTTTCTAATAAATCAAATTTAGGGGCTACATCTATTTTAATGTAGATAGTCAAGTACGCCCAACTCACCCCATAGGTGGGGTAAGTTGAGCAAGGGTATGGGGCGAGTAGAGCACTTAGAAAGTATAGTCAAATCATGACTTGAATGTTAGATACGTTTACAATAAAAATACATTTTGACAATTTGCTTTTTATATTTATAATCTTATAGTGACAAAACAACAAATCTCATTAATAAAACAGCAACGTGCGTAGCTTGAGCTATTGAATTTAATACCTATCAATTTATCTTCGTTTTTTAAACTTTTTAGGCAGTTTTATTTTGCATCTCTTGTAATGCCTCCTGTATCTGTTAAAATTGCAGCTTTTCTCTATCTTCCGTTTGATGTGGCTCCTTTTCTTGGGTATGGTCAAACTATTTCCAGAGAAAATTTATAAGTTAGATAGGTCAGGTCGTTTTCTTTGTTGCTTGTACAAAGTTCGGGTTGCAGCCTCTTTTAAATCCTGAGGAGACTCTAGTAGTCTTACTGTTATAAGTCCGTATCCTAAAAAATAATAATAAAAAAACATTTCATACTTAAAACCGTGGGGTTAGTTGGGCAACTGTAGCTCAACTAACCCCAACTTGAAATTTTAAAGGAAAAGTAAATTTATTAGAAAACCGGTTAGAATTATATCCAAAATCTTTATACATAATTAAACTGCAATAAATCTACTTAAGATTAACACTTACCTGATTGAGAACGGAATACATTTAACTATCACAGATAAAATTTTCCGGCTTGCAATTATTTTACTTTTTAATCACAAAATAAACAATGCGCACGGATACTTTTCTCGATCGCCGCGTCACCACTAGTGGTCGCACAATGAGTTCCCCTCGCGCAACCCCTTCTTTAAGCTATTTGATGCTTTCGCGTGCAGTCGGTAGTTTTTGAGATATTTTGATTGCCCAACTTACCTCTATGCTCAACTAGCCCCTCGCTACCCTACATATACTTAATGTTGTATTTTTTTAGACTCCTTTTTAAAAAATTTTTATTAGTAATATAATATACAGGGTGCTTCTATGAAATATATATATATATATATATACCTTTTGTCCTACCAGTATCACCATTAAAAATATATTTAAAAAAACTTTAGAAAAATGCCACATTAAGTATATCTAACTTGATTAGTTTCGGAAATATGACCATCCAAATCAGGTCTATAGGTAGTTTTTAAAGTACCGCCATTTTATTTAAAGTAGGTGAAGATATTGACTCTACATTACCCCTCTTGTCATTTAATTTTTTTCTCAAGATGGCGCCTATCACCGTCGTCTGCAAAATATAGTCTTTATGCATAAATTTTATATTCCAAAGTTTTAAACAGGTATCTACAGTGTATCAGCCAATCAATTAACGTTTTGTTACCTATTTTCTTACAGTATTATTCTGCGAAGATATAATTATTTTTAGCGCCAAACGAAACGCTTAACAATTTGTTCAGCAATTTGCTGCTAATTTTACTGTTGGTTTGTTGGTGTACATCTGTTTCCCACAAAATGTGCAAAATTATATATAACATTAAGAAGATTAGGAAGGAGTATGCATTTTTCTCTTAACACCAAGAAAATCTTTTGGCTGCAGCTATTGTCTTAAATTAGGAGCTCCTATACCATCTATTTTAATTTGTTAGTATTGTTTTTAATCAAATTAAAATAATTTGGATGCAGGGTAACTTGTTTTCACGAGATTAGATTAATTTTTGAAAACATTTTTCACTCTGTATCGTAAACAAAATACCGTTCGCTGCGGAGGAAAATGCCCACCAATTCAGTAAGTGAAGCATTCTATAGAACTAAAAATTAGGGGGAAGCAAGAAAGTATAGCTACTGTTTTTATATTTATAGAGGAAAGTGACCAAATATGGAATACCATTTAGTTTTTTACACATAACTTGCATAAAAAATATAAATAAAAAAATTTTGGTAGTAATTATTAACAATCATATATTTTTCCCTTATTTTGTAAATTTTTTTAGGTACATTGATTAATTATAGGTAAGATTTAAAAAAAACTAATAAATAATGATGGTAGCTAAATATGGATAGGTACCCCAAATAGGGAATACTATAAACAGTAGACTGGGGCAAAAAAATCGACTTTTGTGTTTTCTTAATATATCAAAAATATTATTTATGGTGACAAAAAAATTATCGTGAAGATTTGAACACTTAAAATTCATATTTCGAGGGCCCTCTTTTTCAATTTAGAATAAAACATAACATTCCTACAGTGACAAAAGGGCTTGCTCTACTGGCATGTTACCACTTTTACTCGCGAATGGGCATTAAAAAAGAAATTAAACAAACCCCTTTAATTGCTTGTGTGAGTTTCCGTCTAAGCGAAATGCCAGTATTCCATATTAGGGATACTATTCCATATTTGGTCACTTTCCTCTACGTCCATCCCAAATCAGATCCTGTTACTTTGATGTTCTGCTCCTTCTGGTATCTCAAACAGTTAAAAAAGATTTAATTAAGCAAATATTATTTATTCAAGTCATAAAATGTATTACTGATCAGTAGATAACATTAAAAACTTACCAACCGTAACGGTAACAAATAAATCATTGGTTAAATTACAAATTGCAAGCTACTGGGACGAATCGTTAATCGAACGAAACGCGTACGAGGTCAAAACAGTTAGTCGGTTAGTTTACTAAGTTTTTAATATCATAATTTTGTACTTTCTCTTTTCTTTACGCTGTAGGCTACGTTTTTTTAAATTTGTTTTGAAATTTACTGATATACATAATGGATGAGAAGGAAATTACACGATTTAGCTAATGTTTAGCTTCTAATGTTCCAATTAAAAATTCTAAAATGTACAAGGGCCATCGTGAAATGTGTTACCAAGCTGCTGTAGTAGAATCCTCTTATCAAAAAATGTTAAAAACTTTATATAAACATGTGTCCGCAAAACTTTCGGTCTCCAAAATACAGGGTTTTAAACTTTCCAAAAACTTTAAAATTTCGAAAACAATTACTTTAGTCAAATTTGTTATACTCGATATAATCGTAATTTAATTAAGTATTTATTTAAAAAAAAGACACAGAAAAATAGGAGACAAAAGCTGTAATTTTATTTCCCTAATCTATAGAAAATATAAAAAAATATATAAAAAATAAACACATTTTTACCAGTAAGTGGCGTACCTGTTCTTTTTTAACACGCTTTTATTAGCTTGGGTTGTAACTATCTATCTATCTATCTATCTATCTATGTAACGGAATCTTTGAGCCTAATTTTTACCAACTTCTAGCGATTCAATTTCTTTGAAACTTTGCACACGTATCAAGGACCGATGACAATGCAATAATTTAAAAACAGTATCCCGTTATCCTGATTAGGACCGCCAGGATAAATAAATTCCGTTACAGATCCTAATACTACTCTTGACAAAATGGCGAAGGAATTTTTAGTAAATAAACTTGAGCATTTATTTTTAAAAAACTAATTGATATATCGAACTAAAAATGAAAAATAAATAATAGTTTAAAAAAACTAAAAAACACGCTTTTATATGCAACCGAACTAAAAATTAGAAAATAATTTTTCATTACAAAGAGTTTGTCACTTCAGAGTAAAAGCGTGGGGTGCATTTTACTATTTTTTCATAACTTTTCCCTCATAGATATTTGCAAATAGAATAATTATAACATTTAATATATTAAGCACCCCACGCTTTACTCTGAAGTGACAAACTCTTTGTAATGAAAAATTATTTTCTAATTTTTAGTTCGGTTGCATATAAAAGTGTGTTTTTTTAGTTTTTAAACTATTATTTATTTTAAAGATATATTCCTTCAACTGCAGCTCCAGACGCCACTGGAATTATTAAATTTAATTACCAAAATTGGGTAAAAGATTTTATTTACCAACACCAATTTTTGTTTACATCTTTAACACCCTGTAACTCTATGTATTCCAAATCAGTCTAAAATTGAATTTCTTCTAGTATTTCCAAAGAATTGTTTTAACCAAAATTATCGGCATTATGAATTCCATCTAAATGATACCCCTTCACCTTATTAATTAATCACTTTTTTGGGTTGTAAAAACTGGGCTTTTTTTGTTGTTTGAAGCGTTTATTGACATATTTTTTCACAATGTTTCAATGGCGGATTTACATAATTTTTAAATTTTTTGTTTGAAGTAAATCTGCTGCACTCGGCTCCAGCCTACTTAGCCTGCTGGTACATACAACACTGCAATGTTTATAATTAAAAACATGATCCACCCCGTATATGCAAACAATTTAGGCCAGCATATAGCGCCTTGCAACCGCCATTGCATTACAGAGCGCTTAAAGTGCTTATTATGATTAACGGGTAATTCTGGAGTTTAAAAATAGCGTGGCCGAGGTCGTGGGGGATTTTCTAGATGTAATAGGAAGATTATACACATTTTCATGTTTTGTGCGGTTTCCTGGTTTAAATTACCACGCGAGAATTTAACTTTACGTAACTCTTTAACGGTCTATGGCATAGTTAAAGGGTGTTTGTTAGAAAATATAAACCATTTTATAATAAAATAAGTCACCAGTGTGATCCACTTTAATGATTAAATTTGTTGTTTAAGCTGTAAGTAAGTTGGCGGTTTGCCTTTGTAGACTCTATAAAAAAAGTCCTTTGATCACCTCAATCATGTATTATTCCATACACTTGTTACTCAAAAATATCTACTAAAAAAATTATATGAAGGTAATCAAAATTTTTAGTCTAGAACTTTTATCAGATTTGATAAGGATATTTTTTCAAGTTCCTAAAGGTTAGTTAATTGATTAGGAACGCCCAAAATTAAAAAAAAAGGTAAAAATTCTGACTGCTCAATTTAATGTTAGTTACTTTGTTTTCGCGATCTTTAAATAATATTTATAAAATATAGCTTTATAGACTTTATAGAATCGTTTATTTCAGAAACCAGTCAACTGACGTTTATGGCGACAATAGGACTATACATAGGTTTTTAATTATTGTATTATGTATACTCACATTTTCGTGTAATAACTAGTTATCTATCATGCCCCTTTAGGTATGTGTATAATTTAATAAGGAAAATTGGGTTAAATGCTGGAATCAGTCATACAATGGTTTATTATGTGTTTCTGAAGTAAATTTGATGGTCGCTTTTTGGTAATCCTGTATGTTTGCGTCACCAAACACGTCTTGTTATAACAAGTATGATGAAATGATCCTTCATGTAAGTAAAAAGACCATTTTACTGACCACCAAGTAATCAGTAAGATTACATATTAAAAGTATTAGACATAATCGTCAAATACTGCAAAATTGACTCATCTTTGTGTAATAATAAATTTAGGATTCTTTCATTATATTCTTTTACTTATAATCAATCCCTCTGCTATCAAAAGTGTTAAAAATAAAAATAAAAAATTATTGTATTATTTAATTTTATTGCATTAATAAGTCAAGTGCAAAAACATATTAAAAAATAATAAATTGTGGGTATCAAAGTCTTAAAACATCTGTTTTGGAAAGTTACTAAGTACCACTATATATTTTTTAGGTCAAATCTTTATTTATTCTTTTTATATTGGGCAACTTGCCCTGTAATAAATGAAAATAAATTATATAAATAATTTTAAAGCTGGAAAGTCTTTGTTTACCAAAAATTTAAGAAAGTGTACTTACCTGCTTTCAAAAATAGAAAATTTTATTAAATACTATTTTTTTTATATATTTTTAGCAGAATTTAATAAGTCCACAAGGTAAGTCAGAGAAGAAAAAAATGCGTTCATTTCGGATAAAGACAAAAAATCGATATCGAATTCTTGCTTTCCCCATTCCCCAATTAAATTAGCATCAAGTTTAGCAGTCACTAAATAAATAATTAGTCAATACCCCATTCTGTACCTGTATATATTTTGCATCTATTTACGATATGTTTTTTTGAATTCTTGGCAGCCATTATAATTGTATTCTATTAAAGTTAAAACTTAGTGGGAGTACAAATTAATAACTTTCCGCTTATTCAGTAATAAATAAAGACATTAAATTAAATAAAGCAGCTATTTTTAATCAGGCTGTTGCTATTTTAGACGCGAATAAAATTATTTTGAAATGACGCAAGAATAATTGAAGCGTTCGCATGGAAACAGGTTAAATCCGCTTACATAAAATAATGAAAACCTACGGCAAGAACAAATAAAATATCTCATAGTTATATTTTTAATTCTGAAAAGGTAAGCATGATGATTTTTAAATGTTATGCAAAATTTGTAGTTAAATGTATATTTTAATACAAATAACTAAAATTAGTTTCCAATCGTCCCAGATAAACTTTTAGGATGCTATTTTATTTAGTATATTTTGGACGGCAATTTTTAGCTTTATTACATCTCTAAGAAATATCTTATCTCAAAATAACAGTATGTTTCAGTGTATCAACCAATATTTTTTTGTTCATTATTTTCAGCATTTTCAATTCTTATACATCTACGCATAAAACCATATTCTCTACACTATAAAAAAATTATCTTTTCCTATTAATAGAGAATTATTGCAAGTTGCCTAATTAAGCTTGGAATATTAATACCTGCCTTATTTAAATAGGGCTTGTACCCATAATTTAGAGTTATTGCAAATCATGATGACAGTACCATTAACCTAAAAAAAGGAGAAACAAATTTTAGTAGATTTTTTTTATTGTTTTGTGTTGTAGGGTTTTGTTTAATACAATTTCATTTGAATTCACTGCGCAATAATTCTCTATTATATAGTTTTTTAATCGGAACAGTCCACAAAAGCCCAAATCCTAATAACGTACCGTAGGTATCTTAAGGGCGTTGGTAATGGCGCCATTACTTCTATGCATGTGTAAACGCGTCAATAATCGCCATGTTGTTGGAATATCAGTAAACAGCCAAAATTATAGAGCTTTTATATTATTTTTATAAAACAGATTAAAATTAAACATACATATATAAAATTGTATATATGAATTAAATTGCTTCAACATATTGTTATTTAAAAATAAACATTTAAATAAATGACATTTTTAAAATAAAATCAATTTTAAATGTTATCTGTTTTCAGCGTAAGAGACACTAACCAGCGCCATTATAGAGCATTGTTTTATTTTTTCGCTTTAGAGATAAAAAGTAATTAAATAATGGTATACACGGGTCTAATTTAAATGACCTTTCAATAGCACATTATTCATTCCCCAATATTGTGTTTTTATCATTATTTGAAATATGCAGAAAAATATGATAAAGGGGTACACATCGATTAACCTGAACCTAAATGGGAGTCCAAAACCTAATTTACTTGCGAATTATTCAATAAAGATTTAATACTTAAGGATTTGGACTTCATAGATCGCGTAAAATTGAGATTTATACAATAAACAGGGCGTCCACGAGATTACTAGAAAGCCTATCATCTTCTTAAGAGGTGTTAAACGATTTTGAAATTTTGGACGGATAGAATGCAGATTTCTGATGTTTCAGATTTTATGTGGCACATCCGGTTTAACCGAAAGTGCTTTAAACTTTGCTATTTTAAATAGAAAACCGTACATATTTTTCTAAAAATCAGTTCTACAGGAAATTCCAAGAAAATACATGTTTAACATGTTAGGCCTATCTTAATAAGTTTTTAAGAAAATGGCGTTCAAAAATGTCTTGATAACCGATATTTTTATCGATTTGTAGAAAAGGGTCAATGCGATTTTGTCGACGATTTTTGACAAGAATATGTACGCCACTAACTCTCTTGCAATTTTTTATTTTATTTCGACTTAACAAGTAAAAATACAGTTTCCTAAGATTTTTTTCCTATTATGTTTAATTTGTGATAAAAAAATCCACTTAAGTGCATATTCCTGGACTACCAGAGAAAATATTGGGAACATTTTCTTTTAAAATTATTTTAAATATTATTTTATAAATTATAATATGAAATTAACAATAAACACCTAATTAAATACCATTAACATTTGAACTAACGCATTTTCCAAAATTAATCGTTATTAAAATATTTCCCATAATTTTTGTAGGGCCAAGGATATAAAATTAAGTAAGTTTTATTTAAGTTCTCGAAAACTAAGCAAAATACAAATATAAGTAAGTAAATATAATAAAATTTGATTTTAATAAGCCTTTTAAGTCTGCGAATAATACTGCTGAACGTTATTAAAATCGGATAAGAGATATGGAAGATATTTACAATAAAAAAACTTAAAACACCCTAAAAATGCATTTTTGATGTAGAATTTTATTTTAATGAATATAAAAATCAAATTATTTACTAATTTTTGCATATTTTAAGTAACTCACTTCTTAAACAACTTTAAAAATAAAAATAAATAAAAGGCTCGCGACTACTAAATAAAATTATTTTTCTTTCTTAAGTTACCAATGTCTAATTAATAAAAACAACTCCAGAAATAAATTTATATCAACAGCGGCATTAATTATTATGGAATAAAAAACAATAAGAGAACTGTGTAACCGGCTATTTTACATTTTAAATGTTGCTTACATAAATAACAACGTTGTAAATTATTCATGACATTAGTGGGTATGTATTTACAAAACCTGTTTTCCCTGTAACAGTAAGAAATTACCAACATCATCTGTCGAACATACAGAGTGTTCACGCAAAGAGTGAGATATTTTTATGAATATTTGCCGTATGTATTTTGTTTTTATTGAATTTGATCCATAAACTAGGTAAGTATTTTTTTTACTTTAATAAATAGAAGTATTAACACTGGCCGTAAAATTTTATAACATGCCGGATGGTGCATCGCCAGACTGGCCATTGAAAATGCCATGTAAAATTTAATACCTTTAAATATTGGCTTCTCCATTGATTTTACAACAAAATTGTATAAGACTTTATTTTCTAATAAGCCAATTAAAAGTTATTTAAGAAAAACTATATGTAGCATCGTTGAATACCTGATACATACCTTAATGAATTCAGTAGTAATGAACACAATGTCTTATCACTTTTTTAATTAACTTTTTACTTTCCACTGCTTACTCATTATTGATAGTTTTAGTACGGTATGTATCAGGTATGCAACGCTAAACGCTAAACAAATAGTTTTTTTAATGGAGAAAATTTAATTGGCTTATTTGAAAATAAAGAAATTTAGTGTGTAAGCTTATCTTTGAAATAGTCTTGTACAATTTTGTTGTAAAATTAATATGGGGAAGCCAATTTTTAAAGGCATCAAAATTTACATTGCATTTTCTATGGCCAGTCTGGCATGCACTACCCGATATGCACAAGGACAGACAGAGCAGAACTGCCCTAATTGTATATGTTTATGAAGCAATTAAAAAAGGCTTTCTTTCGATTCTGCGTGAAATAGTACACACACGTATGTAACTTGCATATATACCGAGTCATTTAACGAGGACTAAAAAAGTCATATTTGTGGCAATTCCTATTTGCAAAAAAAAAGGAAAATGGTCATCTTGTGTATTTTTTCTTTAAAAATCTAAACGTTAATAACGACATAAAATAACCATTTTCTTAATGTAACAAATTATTTATTAATTTGTTTATAAAAGTGTCCCATTTTCGATGTCTCAATAAAACAATTATTATTATTATTTATTTCTGTGGTTACTAAAAGTAAACGTATAGCTTAATTCTTTGTTAAATTGTATCTATAACAAATACAACCTTTTAAGTTTAAATTTGTAAAAATCTTTCACATAATTAAAATTAAAAAACAATAACTTTCTCATATTGAAATAGTAAAACGTTTTTATGCCATTCTATTTAAGTGGTAAGTTTGTTTAATGTATACATAAAACCTGAAATTCTTGGATAAAACCACTATCAAGTTACTTTTAACCAATTAATGCGGTATTAATACTTATTACCTAAATAACAGCTAATATATTATGTTTTTGTTGTTTTGCCAAAAATAGAAATTTAACTTAAAATGCCAACAATATTTCATATTACGCGGAATTAATTAACTTGAAAATTTAATAGAACTACTAATTAATAATACAAAACACAGAAATGTGGTAACAGCCACGTCGCAACGTCAAACAAGGTTACCGTCGATTTTAAGACAAAAGCCCTGCCTGGATGACATTACGAATACAACTGCCCAACTATCCTTGATAAACCTTAAGTCAAAAACTTAATTGTTTGTTTTAACTATTTTATTTGAATGACTTTAATTAGAAAATATAAGTACCATTGGCGTAGATATTATTTTCAAATTACTTAAAACTGTGACATGGAACCCACACCAAAAACAACTATTTGCTACTGGACTTTTAAAAGCGAACCCTCTATGTATTTTTTCTAAAATTTAATCAATTTTTTCGACAAATCCAAAATTTCGCTTAAACATCTACCTTTTTCTAAAACATAATTAGAGGCATCTGAAAAATAATTATGAAAAAAATGTGGATTAAAAAAAATCAACTGGCTATAGTTAAAAAAAATATATAGAAAGTTGGAACTTCTTGATGAAATTTCATTTAATTTACGAAAAAAATAAAAACAGGAGATTCGCTTTTAAAAAGTGGATTTTTTTTTCTAAAGGGGGGTCCAAAAAATCTATTTTTTTGCAAATTTCACACTTACAATTTCTTCATAAGAGTTAGTTCCTCTTAAGGTTACTAGCTTCTGTCCCATGTCCCAGTTTTAAGATACCTATAGTAATTTAAAAATATTGTCTGCGCCTATACTTTAGATACGAAATTAGGAGACCACTGGGATAAGTGTATTAAACCTCAGAATTATTATATTAAATCATAAAATGTATTTAATACCATATTATCGTTTTTTTTTGTTGTACGATAAAACCTATGAGCAACATGGAATATTAAATAATCCATCCAATGAACGAACAAAAATACATTAGTTAATTTCACCATGTTCCCGATTGAGATAACCCAGTATAAGGCAAACAAATAACAACTAGAATGTAATCAAACAAACGGTATTAACAATATGTCGAAATATTTACCGCGATAACAAACATTTTTCTATTTTGGTCTTATCTCGTAGTTACAACTAAGCCGAAATAGCAGCGTTATCTCTGGCTGAATGACACGGTTCAATTTTAATTAAAGTGTTTGATAAGCTGAAAATAGCAAACATGCTCTTTAGATTACCGAGAATTCGGGCTTTCATTGGCTTATCAAGAAAAACAAATCGATAAAGGGTTAAATTAAAGTTTATTCACTATGTGGAGTCATTGCTTTTTTGTTTTGTAATTGTTGATTTTTCTAAGAAATAGTTCATGATTAAGTCTGCAATAACTTTATAAAAAAAAATAAAAGATGCTTATTTAATTAAATTTACATTATTACAATGAAACTAATTTATAATAAATGTTTTCCTTTTACCAATATTTATTGCAAGCGATAGAATGACAGAATATTGGCTTAGGTACTTATGGTTTCCTTTTTACTTCCTTATTTTTTTACATAAATTAAATTAGTTCTGTTGTTACTATAACAACAAATAAGAAATCCTTTTTATTGACATTTAACGCAAAAAAAAGTATTTAAAAATGGTATTTATCGTCTTGTGTCAATTGATTAGTTATATTTAAGATTTTACGATAAAAATACGCATAAGTATTGCCTTTTTTGTTTACTACGCAGAAAAACAAAAATATGGCCTAGTTTGGTTTTCGTCGTATGACCCTGTACCTCAATCATTTGCAAAAACTGTAGGAAACACTTATTATATTTTTTCCAAACCATAATTGCAATCAAAACTACTAATGACGCAAATAAAAACCAGTAAATTATAACACATTAACAATATTCCTTTAAAACAACTTCAAGTAGCCGATAGTGGTTGTACCAGAAACCCGCAGAACCCATATCCGTTGGGTTCTAGCCACGCACTCCGTAGAGGGCATTTGAAAGTCAAACCTTTCTACTCGGTGCTTTAACCGATAGCTCGTTTTTAATTTCGTTCTGGTAGGTCTGCTTTAAAACCAATTACTGTTCGGTACAATCGCGGTAATACGTGATTACGTTGGTTCGTTTTAGCACTGCCGAGTTTGACTAAGGAGTTTAATAGTATTGTCGGTACGATAAGTGAATTGTTCCGCAAATAATAAAAGGTATATTAAAATTAAAAATCTCTGTAATGTCCAAAAAGTATTTAATTAGAGGTAATAAAAATGTCCTAATAGGCATTTAATTCTTTAACTGAAAAAAAACAGTTCAATTTTATGACTGCTTATGGTTTTAAGGTGACCAAATATAATTTAACAAAATGATGCCTCTTACAACAATAACAATTATTTTTCTTATGTCAGTTATTGTTGTATGTTTGTCAACTACAAAACTCCAATATAGCATATCCAATTTTAGTTCTTCAATGACAAATAAATAACGTATCTCCTTGACCTTTCATAAAACAGATTCTGAGAATTTTTAACCGCTAACAGATTTCTATTCATAAAAAAATCACGTAGATTGCCAAAAGACAATATTATAATTTAATTTTGTTGTGTCTAATCGCAAATATAGGATGGGTTATTTTTATGTTAGACTTTTTAACAAAAACACATGGACAGTTTTTATTAGAACTGTGTGAAAAACAGATTAAGAAGCAATATAAAGATAATAATTATTACTAGGATTAATCCACCAAGCAAAGGTGTTATAGCTGACGTCAAGCACAATTATACCAGTGATGTAATATACAGATTGGCGAACGTGAATCTTGTGTTTAGGTTTAAAAAGAGCGTGGTAATAAAAAAAACATTTTATTGTATATCAAAGCAGGACAACAAATTCCCGGATAGTCGGGAAAAACTCCGCCTTTCTCGTATGTCACGACATCAAGTACAAGGTATATTTTTAGTTTGTGCGACTTGCCACACACAGTCTAAGATTTCCATTTTATGGTGGCAGAGTAAGCTAGAAACGCGTATTCCGTCGTCCTACCCTAAAAACTTATGACGCTTTGAGTTACTTGTTTAAACCAATAAAATTGGGGGATATCAATAAGAATTAGGCAATGGTATGGTTTGATACCTACTTTTCTACTTACATATTCCTAATTTATATTTTTTTTCTTTACACAAAAATCCTATCCCAAGATTAAGTAAAGCCAGTCTGTTTAAGCGAATGTGTTATTGAAATTTTTGAAGATTTTTGTTGATACTATTGGCTTGCAGCATTTCCATACATCAGTCTTCCTAAACAGAGGCTGATATATAAGTATTATTTTGTTTACTAAATACGACAATTAAGTGAAGGATCTGTAACAGTACCATTACTTCAGCAGTTACAACGGTAACAGTATATTATTGTAAATGCTAAAAGTACCATTGTAAATAAAAATATGCTCTTTATTTTCTTCCTAACACTGGTTTTTATTTGAGAAGATATTAAAACTTTAAACCCACCAACAATCATTTTTAGCAAAGATCTCTTCTATCGACTTAAATGCCTTTATAGCATAATATGTTTATGGCATCGTAAATTTAAAGAATAAGTGTAAAAGTTAAAAGTTATGACCAAAACGGTTTTACTAACGCTTAGTCGAATGTGTACGGCTTCTATAACTAAATTTTACGATCCTTTAAAGATAAGGTTCCATTATCGTAAGTTTTTATTGTTAAATATTGAAATAAAAATTACGCTTAACAGTTTTTCTTGGTATATTTATGCTTAGTATTAAATATTTTAAACAAGCACATAACATTTGTCTTGCATTTGGTGTGTACAAATCCGCATTAATCTGTGGTAGTTATGTCTAAAACGCTCTGTTCCCCCTTTGAAACTACCATAGGTTTATTTTATCGTAAATGCCAACAAAGAACGTATTTTTTCATGAAAAATATTTAACAGATTGAAAGAGTCTTTCAATTATTCTAAATTCACCATTTTCTAGTTAGGTCTCAAGGTTTTCCCCTTCTATTTTATAATCCAGATTTACTTTTGCATCTCTTCAGACCTCTAAAAAGTCATTGAGCTTTTCAAAAATGTTGGGTTGATGATGATGTTGTTAACGTTATGCAGTGTAGCTTCAGGCAAAACTTAAAATGTCCTATGAAACTGGTAATATAAAACTTAACAATAACAAAATGGGAATACAGCATCAATTTTGTAGCGTTTTTACAATTATATGAATTTATTAATTATTAATTATTTTAAAGCCAATTCAATTATCATAGTTATTCCAACGCTTTATTTTCAATACATTTCTCCAATAGAAATATGCCTTTTATTACATCTTTATCACACATATAACCTTAACGCATTGTGTAAACCCTGGTATCATGTAGTTAAATAAGATTTTTCATGTTGCCATTTTATGCATGAATAAATTTATTTTCTGTTTTCAGCTGTTTGTTTACTAAATAAACGCCGAGCCCAACAACGTTACATTACGCGCACATCGACCTTGTGTTTGAATAATACGTTCAAAGAAGGATTTCAGGGTCGTATTTAAACTAACGTCAGTAATAATCTAAAAATATATTTAAAAAAAGTTATTACAATAGTTACATATTAAAAAACAAACTCAAATTAAGCTTTAGAATGTACGTAATTTCAAAATTTTTGCATGCTGTACTGTTCTTAGTAGAAATCAGAAGTATTTTTGGCAAAATAGATAATTTTTATATTATTAAAAATTTGGATGAATTTGGGGACATTGCTTCTCTCTTACTGCAACCTTAATACTGTGGTCCTTACATGCTGTTTTGGGTTCCGTTTTTATGTCGGTCTTTTAAAGCAGATTTCGTAACATGACACGATCTTTGGCCATGATTCTTGTCATCTTAAGGTTTTTCTCCCTGAGCCACCAGAGTCTGCTACCGCATTACATTGGCATCACTAACATACATATGTTGTTTTTAGGTAGTACAATCACATCGAAAAAAAACTGGGACATTAAAGTCCAGGTAGGGAATTGTTTAGTCTATAGAAAATTGCATTCCTTATATTAGGCAGTTTTTTGACGCGGTTGTCACAAAATTCCATTCACTTTGACAACATCAAAATATAATTCTCTGATAGACCAGGAGGTTAAATTAGATTTGTCCCAGTTTTTTTTTCGCACGATGGTATTTCTCTCCTTTCAAGTGTCTCTTCTTACAGCCCTGAGGTTGTGATGGTTGTTAGAAGCATTTAATAAATCTTTGTTGCCGTTGCCCTGGTATTTTTAATTACCAGCTATGAAATTTTTGGTTTATACACATTTTGAAAATATTCTAAAGAGATTCTGCAAAGTAGTCTAGTTTAAAACTTGTTTTACTATTCTGTCCGCCTCTCCATTTTTTGGTCGGATTTCATGGCTGGTATTCAGAGCCCAGTTAGCTTATTGTAGATGCAAATTATTCTAGAGAGATAATCCTAACCAGCGTTTAATGGTACTTATTTTATAGGGGTACTTAACGATCGCTAGATTATCAAGCAGACAAAAATTACACAGCCCCACAAAAAATGTTGGTGGTCCGAAGGACTAGACCATGGTATCTTTATGTTTTTGGGGTCGCTAAATCCGAATCTGGTGTCAGTTTGACCCCATCAGGTCGTGGTTAAGGTCATTTCAATGTCAAATAATCAAAATTCATATAAAATAGACCACAAACGTGGTATCTTTATGTTTTTGGGCTCACCTATTTCGAATCTGGGAGGGTCAATTTGAAACGGATTTGGATATAGCGAGCCAAAAACCCCAAGATATCATGATTTTGGTGCATTTACGACCACTTCTGATGATTTGACCTTAAACTCAAACTTATAGGGTTAATTTGACCGCGTATTCGGATTGAACGACCTTGACCTTTTCAATAAAATTTAATGATTTGACGTTGAAGTGACCCTGGCAATGACCTGATGGAATCAAACTAACCCTGGATTTGGATTCAACGATTCCAAAAACATAAAAATACCACGATTGTGGTCTCTTTTGATGAATTTTGATGATCTGACCTTGAAAAGACCTTGACCCTGACTTGATGGGGTCAAACCGACCCCAGATTCGGATTCAGCGACCCCAAAAACAAAAAATTACCTTGGTCTGGTTTCGGACCTTCAACTGTTTTTTACTTGTAAGGCTGTGATTTACCTTAAAATGACCTTGACCCTGACCTGATTGGGTCAAACCGACCCCAGATTCGGATTCAGCGACCACAAAAATATAAAGATACCATGGCCCACCAACTTGTTATTTGTGGGGCTGTGTTATCAATCTTGATGTATTGCCCTTTTACTGGTATCCATTTCGTAGTGTTGGTTTTCACTTGGAATGTTGTCCAAGACTTACAATTATTTCCATCCGCAGTTGGAACATGTAAAACGCTTAGTCCCAGGAGATAAAAAGTCCTCCAATTATACATATTTTGCACGATTAAGTGACACAACGTAGTAAAATGCTTGCTTAAAAATTGGAAAACTGTCTCACATAAATTTACAGAATACATTTAACTTGATACTTCCCAAAGAGATGCAAAAGTATGACTCCTGATGTAAACCTCTTATACAAATTTAATACAATGGTAAAAAAGTCATAAAAACTTACTCTTTAAAAATAGCAACACAAAAAAATACAACAATAAACCCTTAAATGACCGCCCTGATTTCTAACTTTGATAACTGAACCAACGCTTGGTGTTGTTAATCAAAATTACCCAAGTAAGTCGTGCCATTAATTAATTTTCAAAGCAGTCACTTCCAGACCAAAATCAATTTAAGGTAAACCCGAAAACATATGGATCCTTTAATAAGGTTTATCCACTTGCGCAGACATTTTTGGGTCGGATAGGCCATTTCTGCACCCTTTACGTACTACATGATAACTTCCTTTGTTTAACCATAAACTACACTATAGGGCTAGTCTCGTCCCGGTCCTGTTCCTATTCATACCCCGGCCCTCTTTTGTTAACACAACCACAATAATGCTCTTTAAAACACAAACATGCTGAATTATTCCAGCAAATTTTATCGCTGAAATGGCTGTTAATGCTATTTATAAATTATTATTGTTGCTATGTTGCTATATCGCTACAATAATATCATTTTATTGATTTGTTGTTCAGGGTATTTTATTTCTGCAACGGGTTTTAAGGGTTTAATTTTAACTGCACGTGTACATCGTCAGTGTTTGCTAAGTATTTACGAATGCTTTGCCACAAAATATGAAAAAAAAACTAACGGGGGCCAATGATTAGGCTAGAGCGCAATGGAGCTACTTGTTTACTGCATACAGGATTATTCTTGGTATGTAAGGATATTTTAAATAAATATTCTTCCACTAATTTACGCAGTCAAGGTTTTAAAGTATAACCTAAAATTAAAAATAAATTATAATTGATAAAGAGTTACAGGGTCATTTAAAGTAAAATTACCATATCATTTGTAGCTTTCCTTGTATTTAAACAATAATGAAAATAGCCATCTTGTGTATCTTTTCCCGCGAAATCTAATAAATTATCTAAATAATAATCAAATCATTGTTGTTACTGGGCGGATAAACATACTTTACAATTGTGTGCGTCAAAACTCTTAAAAAACTGTTTGTTTTACTTTACATTTTATATTTCCCCTTATGTACAAATATTTGTTTAAATTCTTGACACCATTTTACTCTACTAATATTAATTATAAATTACACAAATTTATATATATATTTTTTAACTAAATACCATTTAATTATTATGTTTAGTCGTTTTCTTAATGTTTTTTTATCTGTCGTGTCAACGTGACCGTGGTCAAGTGAAAAATCTTGGTTTTTGGTTTAAACCACGTCAAATTAAAATCGTTTACCGACGTTTCGCCATTGACTGCACAAGGCATCTTCAGGGATCTTAAATCTGCGAGATGGAACACGGACACTAAACACTGAATTTTTAGTGTTCCAATCTCGCAGAGTAAAGATCCTTGAAGATGCCTCGTGCAATCATTGGCGAAACATCGGTAAACGATTTTAATTTGACGCGGTCCAAACCCAAGAACCAATTCATTAACTTGAAGGAAGATTCAGAATTAATTCGTAAACATGAAAAGAGAAACCTAATATACCGCTAGAAGTATTCTTTTTATCTTATGTTAGTTCATAGGAACTTCTATGAAACCAAAATATTGAATTCATTTTCAAAAACTTTATATAAACATACGTCTTAAACGTTATACTTTCTGAACTATGGGGTGTTAAAAATTTTAAAGAAATATTGTTGTTCTATAATAAATTCCTATTAAAATCCAGATATTTTTTAAAAATGTGTCTGTCAATGGCTTATAAATTTAAGAAACACATAACAGTATTAAAAAAAAACACTTTGTATATTATTCAAAATCGGTTTAAACTCTCTCCTGTACAGGTGCAGATGGCATAAAAAATATGTGTCGAAAATACCTGTAGCGTTACCATGAACCCTTCGCTAGTGCGTCGAGTTTATCCGTTGCAAAATTTGCATTATTACTTCTGCGATAATTATCATTTTCATTTCTTTATATAAGTCATTGAATACTAGAGCTCTTAGCTGTTTTCTGTAAAATTTATTAATAGTTAGGGATCCCTGGACCATTTTTCCAAGTCATTACCAACAAGCTAATTTTTCGTGAGTCGCTTCATTTTAACGAGACGTCCAACTTTTTTCTTACAACAATTTCCGTTTTCTCTGTTAATTTTCAAATAAACCGAAAAAAAATTGTCCTACAAAATCTAAGGTTTCCTATACCACCAACATGTGTATGGTAACTGATGTCGTCAAAAATAACTACTAACCAGGTGATTTTTTTCTGTTGATTAAATAATATTTATATAATTTAACACCCAAATTGTCCTACAAATTGCGGCATCCTGGTTTTTTGATATTCATCAAATCCAAATATTTAATCTCTGCTACCCCTGTATGCTACCACCAACGAAAATTGTTGTAAGGAAAAAAGTTGGTCGTCTTGTCAAAATCAAGCAACTCATAAAAAATTCGCTTGTTATTAATGACTTGGAAAAATGGTCCAGGAATCCCTAACTATAAGCTTTTTACTGTTTATCTGATAAATGTCTTAATGACATACTTGACGTCATTTTACCTTTTGATTTGTAACCGATGTGCCTAAAAGCAAGCCAGCTCCTATGGCATTTCTGTTTTTGCTCGAAGTTAAATTATGAGACGTTCTTAAGCAAATGATGCAAGAAGGTAATCTAATAACTTACACAACTTTGAAACAAAGAATAAGTCACCCATCTTAAACGATTAACTGCCTAAACAGGTCAATTACTAAAGACAAAGCTTGGCCAAAATTATACTTCGCGATGATGCTATAACACAATATATTTATTTTTGTTAAAAAAAATGTGGCACTGTCATTCTTAACTGAAATACTGAATAATGACATTAAAAATAAAGGGGGCCACAAAAATATATATCTTTTGCCAACAGTTTTATAGATTGCACTACAAAATATGCGTATTTTGGATACGAATTTTGGCACTGATGGCTTGTAGTAAATGTATTTCTAAAATAATCTTTTACACATAACTAAAATATGTATTCTGGACTAAATGTATATTTATATCAAATATGTTGCCTTTTGAATCTGTCATGTATGAAAGTAAATTATATTTAAACGTACGTTTTAAAAAGAGAAAGGCGATCTTATTCGTTTTAATTTCATTTTGATTTATCTTGATTACCATGTGGCTTTTTGCGTGTAATTTATATGAAAATGCAAACTCTATCGCATCGTGACTGCACACTTTTTACCGCCGTACTGGTCGTACCGTTACCAATGGAGCCGTAGAGGTCATTTAAAAGTCGTGATGGTTTCAAAGAGTATTAGACCGATGTTACGTGTTACCTTGATCGTACATATCCGGTTCTATATATATGAATCACACTTGTTAATAAGTATTTTACCAATTTTTATGTAAAAGTACCATTTACCGAAATTATTAATTAATATATTACCAAACAAGTTATGACGAAATAATGATAAAACCTGAAAAAATACTCCCAAGCTAAGGGACTGAACGGTAATGATGACAGTTTATAGCCAGAAATTATATTTTAGTTAATTTTCGAACTGGGACAATAAAAAAACCGGATTTCAAAGCTTAAAAAGGTTCCAACTCTATTTTTGCCAAACTATATCTGTATTTAAAAAATAGAAGGTTAGAAAACCAGATTTATGGAGGGTTATTTTTAAGTTGGCACTTCCCTCTTAACACTGTATAAATTGCAAGAAAATAGGAACATTTTTTAAATAAAATTATGTTTGAAAAAGCTTTGTTTTCGAGATCAGGGTGTTAAAATTCTGAGAAAAAATATGCCCTTTTTATCATAACTTCCCTACCACTCCGAATATTTCCACAAAATTTGGTTTACCTCTTTTGACCATTACATTAATTTTTTTCTGTGAAAGTTAAAAAAGTACAGTGGTGGCGTTCGAAAAAGATTTGTATTGTTTTTTTGTGAAGATAATTGTACGCCGTGCTTTTTCTTCAAATCAGTACTATTTTTAAAATACTTATTTACTTTGGGGTTAATTTGGATCCTTCTTCTTGATATTTTTCCATATAACGAATTGTTATAGCCATTTTAATGCATGGGAAAATCTGCAAAAATCTGATAAGGTATTTTATTTTAAGTTAGGTTTTTGGCTGTGTTATAGCTTTCTAAGAGCAAAAACTTTTTAATCCATAATAATATTATAAAGAGTGTAAAGTTTGTAACTTTGTTTGTTTTGTAAAGGCTAATCTCCAAAAATACTGAACCGATCATGAAAATTATTTTTCAATCAGAAAGCTACACTATTTAGAAGTGCTATAGGCTATTTTTTACTATGATTAAACAAAAAGTTTAGAAAGAATTATAATTGACGCCCAACAAAGTGGGTATAGGTCGGCTAGTTACATAAAAAATTGTAGTAATGTAAGTACATATTTGACCCAACTTCAATACAAATTTAACAAAAACGAATTTTACATACAAAACACCATATCAGATTTTTAACATTTTGCCATGGATCAAAATGACTTTTATTTTTTTAAACAAAAACCGTTCGTCATACGGAAAAAATCAGGAGACCAAATTAACCCCAAAGTAAATAAGTATTTCAAAAATAATATTTATTTAAAGAAAGAGCAGTGGCGTGCTATTTTTTGTTCCTTAAAAAATCAATACAAATCATGTTCGAACGCCAAAAATGTTTTAAAAATTTTATAGCAAAAAATGTAATGCAATGGTCAAAAGAAGTGTACGAAATTTTGTGTGCAAGTATTTGACATGGTAGAAAAGTTATGATAAAAGGATCTTTTTTAATTTTAACATCCTGTATCTCTTTACTTTTTGCATTTTATACAGTGTTAAAAGAAAACTACTAACTTAAAAATAACCCCGTATAAACTTTATGTCTTAAAACTGGGTAAGGTGTAATACCATTTACTTTGGCCACACACTTAATTAACACCGTGTATAAAATAAAACATTATTTTAAATATTAACGGTTACATAACAAGAAAAAATGTAAGATATTAATAGAATATAAAGTTACTGACTAAAAACATGTTATTTAAACTCAATGAATTATTTAACAGACAATACTTCTATCCCATCCTATAAATAATTTTAATGATTTATTCTAAAAGTATTTCAAGTAAAACAAAAGAAAGTTTTCAGTTGAAAAAGTTTCGGCTTATTGACTAAAAGTTAGTTCCACAGCCAAAGTGGGAATTTCAAAAGTTTCACCATTAGATAACGGGGATTTATAGAGGGAAAGTTTGCTGGAAAAGTTTCCTTCGTCGAAGTTTTAATAGTTTATCGAGTTTTATAGTTGGTCGGGTCGTTTTTCTGAATATGTTTCGTGCAATCGATAAACGAACACAGGAAAGTTACAACATAAATACCGGATGACAAAAATAGTATTAGGTTGTTTGTGTAGCAATATCAAAGCAATATTTTAGGTCAGATAATGCAATTCACGAAAGCAGTCTTTTCCATCCACCTAATGATTTTGTCACTTTTAAGACGGTGTACATGAAAAAGACACTTTTGTTACTATAAGGATGTTGATATATGTTCCTACCCTTACAAAAACAATTTAAAATGACACTGTTGTTTATTATTACATCTCCTGTCATACATTTTACACAGAGGAGAAAAATTTATGACATTTTTATTTTCCTTATACCTGACTTCTTTGTTACAAATATGACAAGACAGATTCTTGGCACTGATTTCGTATTTTGTTTTCGTTTTATCTGTTCTAAAGGTTTTATTTATTTTACACAGGTTAAAAGGAGAGCAAATAGAACACTTTTTCTGTTTGTTCCGATACGTTGACTGTTTACACTGGGATCATGTGAACTAGAATATTAAATGTTTTTATAATTTTCGCAAATAGGGCCGAGTTAATGAAGAAGAATTTAATTTTAATATTACCATTAGTATAAGTAATTACCTAAATTAAAGTTAAATATATTAGTGGCATTGTTTAGCTACATTAAAAAAAACTAATGAAACTTGAAGAAACATGAGTTACTGGTTTTAACCATTTTATGGTATCTACATAAGCAATCAATATTTTAGTATTAGGTTTTAAACTTTAGAAAATTCTAAGGTCGTTTCTTAAGACTAAAAAAATATATCTAATTTATTAACACTTCAATCTAAATGTATGTTCTTGAACCTTGTGACTTATGCTAATACTAATACTAAAATTAAATTTCGATTTGTAAACACAGCCTAAGTCTAACAATGTATCAATTTTCGCAGATTATGCAATATTTAATTTTAATTTTAAAAAGCACGTCTTGGTTTTTTTATTTCAATGAGGTTTTAGGATAACTGACAATATAATATATTTTATTTTACTAAGCAGGATTTCCATTTCACCAGTTCTAAAATTGCACCTTCCGCAACTTAGTTTATTGCTTATTTTATATTTTTCTCATATAAATATTTAATTAATTTTTAAATTGTAGGCAATTGTAACTAATTATTTTTTTTAGAAACTGGTTTTTAGTAAAAATGATATTATTAAAATTATCTCAAGGAAACAATAAACATAGTTAAAAAATTAAAAAGAAATCCTTTACGGACTTACACACCATATTTTGCACCTTTTGATATTCAATAGCAAATTAAAATTATTGTAAATGACCAGTTATTTTTCTTTATCGGCACGAAGGGCTCGCATACTAACTGATATATAGGGTGTCACAAATTCCAGGTGCATCATAGGGATCTCCGAACAGGTAATAGATACAGGGTTGGTTAAATTGGGGCAAAGTTGCGCATTTTTGAGCTTAACAATATTCCGTTTTAAAAATTTACAAATTGCAGCCGTCCCTGAATTATCCGGACATCCAATTTTTTTTGTCAGTTTATTTAAAAGGATTTTTTAAAACAAACGATACATTATCATTGTAACTTTTTTTCTATAAAATTACGATTTTATCCCAAACATTCCAGGAATTTTTCAGTCGCAGGTTAGTATGCATCCATTTATTTATGACAAGGTACAATAAAGTTAATAAAGTAATTTAATTAAATTAAATCCATTATGTTAAGTATAAGTAAATCTACGTAAATTGCATTCATTCTTGTTCATTCTGAGTTCAATTATAAATAAATAAATAAATAATGAAAATAATAATAAATATTTGTAGAAAAAAATGGATACATACTACCTTTAAATGGAAATTTCCAGCATCGTTTGGAATAAAATCGTAATTTTCGTAAGGTTCGAAACGTCGCAAAAATGTAAAGTGGGAGATGTCATTGGATTTAGAATTAAAATACGAGGGTATTAAGTTTAAAACCAAATATTTCGCGAATTTAAAAAGTTGGTGATGGTGGCTCAAAGACGAAACGTCGAATCCTAAATTTAAGGATATTATGTTAAAGAACAGAAAAAGTGGCAATATTAATGTGTCGTTTGTTACCTCTTCAAATAAACAGAGAAAAAGATATAAACTGTTCCGCAAAATTTCGTTTTTTTTTCGGATAATTTCGGAACGGCTGAAAATATTTAAATTTAACCAACCCTGTATCTCTTACCGTTTCCGTAATCCCAATGGTGCCCTTCGAATTTATAATACCCTCTATACCCGAATTTTGTGAACACCGCGTACAAAATGTTTCCCAAAGTTTAATCGGTTTTAAGATAAAATGTACATCTTCTTGATTCGGCAAACTTTTTATATTTATTTATTTTATGTCTGAGAAGTTTTCAAGTTTCTTTACTAATGTTTTTTATTTTGGTGAGAAGTTTTCAAGTTTCTTTACTAATGTTGTTTTTTATTTTGCAGGTAAGTTCTCAGCCTCGAAAGTTTAAGTCGGATACATAAGTAAGTATAAAACAGTAAAGTTTAATGTAGGCTCTTGCGAAAAAACGACATTAAAAATTACTTGATTTTTACGACTTTTTATCATTTTCCTAATGAAAATTTCGATTTGAATTATATAGTTATGTCAATAATAATCAAGCAATAAACACAAAATAAAAAAAAATCCATTATAATCCCATTTCTTATATAAAACATATATAATTAAAGTGTCTAGATAAGAACAAGCAGACAGAAAATAAATGAACTTTTCAACCTGTCATGCCCCGTATTAGCAATAAATAACAAAAAGCCTTTTGTTTACTTACAGTATACCATTATAAAAATCAATGAAGGGTTAGTGTTTTTATTGACCAAAAACCTATGAGTCCTGCAGAAAAACATTTTACTGTAATGAAATATACACGTCGTGTAACTTCAAAACCTTCAATGCGGAATGTTTGCTAATTTATTCAGCAATAAAATGGGCAATGCTTTATCCTATCTGGAATTCCGCAATATGCAGGCATTCTTTGTTTATTTTCTTCCTGTTAGTTTTTAATATTCGGAAAGTCCATTTGAACGTATCGCGCTGGCACTCTGCGTATACTTTTAGGGACTGAAAAATATACATATTAATTGGTAAATTACTTTAACAAGTTTTTACTTAAAACCAGTGTAAACTAGGTGAGTTCCAGCAAGAAAAAACTAATAATAGCAAGAGAAAATATTGGCAAGGACTAGAAATAAATATTAAATCTACATGTAGACAATTAATATTTGCGACACACAGTTCCTCTGCTTCCGCTGACTACGACTAGGGAACCAGCCCTTTTTCTTCAGTTAAATCTGTTTAGTTTGACAAAAATCAGTATTTACACCAAAATGTGCCTTGTCTGATTATTACTTGATACACTTCTGTAAAACCTATTGAATTTATGTAAAAAAATATAAATAAAAAAATAAATAAATAATCGTAGTGAGTGTAAGTGACAGTTAAAATATAATCTAAAGCCTCTCTGTAAACATGCATTTAAAACATATATTTCATATACACTTTAAGTTATTGTCAAATTCAAAACATGTCTTATTTCCTAAATAACTCAAATGGTTTATCTATCAACCCTAATTAACCTTTATTGTAACCATCTAACAAACTTCACTCAATGCCACCAACTTTGAAGACATTAAACTGTACAAACAATCCAGCTCGTGTTAAATTGGCAACGGCGCACATAACTTTTGCCAGGGCACCCTGATGTCTTTCGATGACATGATTACATCAAAAGGCGCCCCTGGGGAACAGTTGAAAAGCGCCGGCAACGGCAGGGAGTGCGGGGCGGCAGTTGGCAGAAACGGGAGTATAAACGTGGAGCTAGGGCACGACAACCCTAAAATGAATCCGTCTGCTGCATCGCGGCGGTGTTGCCATAGCGACCGAAAGGTTTAACAGGCCCGTAATTTGATAGTGTTTTCTCTCTAAAGGTAAACCAGTTAGATAATATGAATACATTTTAGTAAACGAAGTGATATTTTAAATTATATAAACTTTTTCTCACATTTAATTAAAACTTACTTTAAAAGTAGAATGTTCCATAAAGTTTTAGGGTCTAATGGTAGGTTTACATCTAACATTTATTGCATTATAATTTATGTCAAGACAGAAATTCTGGCTAATGTAAACGGTCAAAAATGTATTCTATTCTATTCTATTCTCGGTTTTTGGCTTTGTGGTCAAAAATTTGTGTCCGACAAAAACTTTTTATTCTTTACATTAGCTAGAATTTTTGTCTGACATAAATATCATCAATAAATGTCAGATGTAAACCTACCATTAAACATTTTTTCTCTCAGGGAGCCGTCCGCATGTCCGGTGATGCTGCAGCATTAATTTTGTAAAGTACGACTAGAATTATTATCACTTATTATCCAGCAGTTGGGCTTTTACAAAGACGTAGTCAATTTGGACAAAATTTTTTACACCTTCAACAATGGATTGTAAGACGACTTTGGCTAATATTTATTTATGACCTTAAAATATTTCTGGTCGTACTATACCATATTCCCATTTTATTTTACCCACTCCAGTACCCTAGTTCTTTGAAAAATGCGGTATAGGTCTGCTGGGTGTATAAAGGATTGATTCTCACTATACGTCCCGTTTCCCTTTTATATACTCCCCTTTTACTAGACGTCGATAAGGAACCTAGTTTTAAAGTATACTATGGCCATTTATACTTTTTAATACAACAGTGAGATAAATGTTCCAAAAGTAGGCTATAGACCAATTTCAGTTCTCTCACTTCTTTGTAAAGTATTGGAGAAACTCGTTAATTACAAATTTTGCATGACAGGCAGTATGGACTTAGCCACAAAATATATCCAAAGCTTTTGACCATGTCTGACATGCCGCGCTCCTTAATAAAGCTTCTATGGTTTTTCAACTAAACTCTGTACCTCCCTCCCTAGTTATATTTCTGATCGACGTATATTAGTTATTGTGGATTGCCACTCTTCAAGCTTTCACGAAGTAAACGCTGGAGTGCCTCAATGCTCAGTACTGGCACCAACATTATTTCTTCTTCACATTAACGACCTTCTCTCGTCCAAAACTAATTTCATTCATAGTTTTGCCGACGATAAGTACTCTTCACTCCAATTTTCAGGTTCCTTAACCAATCTCTAACCTGAACTCTTTCACAGGAATTTAATTTAATATTGAATTGAGACGCCAAACATCTTGTCCATTTTAATGTATCCAAAATACAATCATGTTCCTTGTCGTCGTCGTCGTGTCCTTTACCCTTCGTAGATCGTTTTAAGAAAAAAGTATATGCAAGTTTTAATATTTTATGCAAACGGAACGTGACCCAAATATTGTCTGCTACTCTTTCGGTCTCAGCTAACACATTATTTCCTTTGTTATAAAATAGATCAATACAACACCACAATTTTTTTGAATAAATTTCATTTAGATAAGTGATTAAATCACATGTACTGTTTACCAGGGAATAATTTTCCGTCATCCAAACTGGTTGTCAAAATTAATAAAAAAGGTAAATACTTATTATCAGTAAAAGTTTGTGTTGTTGGCTCTAATGTAAGTTTTTAAGAAAATATTCTAGCCGTATACAACTCGACCTACAAATTTTAATCGCTTAAACTACATAAATATTAATTGCAAGATTGGTTTGGCAAATAGTTTCAGGGACACTAATTTTTAAAAAACCCTTGACTTTGCGGTCTCTGTTTCTATTAAAGTATTGTAAAGTTTTCGCCAGTAGAGAAAATGCCACGGCGTCGCCACTTTTGTTTAGACAGCGATAGTTGATTGCCGTCTTTATTTGTATGACGCTTGTGGCATCTCTGTAACTAGTTTTTAGTCTCCATTTAACTATTATCCAAGAAATTTTGCTCAAAATATAATGGATAATTAAATCGATTCCATTTATAGGTCTTGTGATACAATATAAAATATGAATATCTAATTGTAAATGTAAAAGTTAATTTTATGTTCTTTCTTTTTTGTACCACACTGTTATTAAAAGTCATACTTCATTGGCCAGATATAGGTAAGTTTAATTTGTTTTAATGTTAAAATCTTGTAAAACTGAAAATAGCCTTAAGCGGTCCTGTTGCCAGACCGTCGGCCTCCAAGGACATAGAATTTCGGTCGCGCGCTAGCAGATCTTTTTGACTGTAGTTAATTTCCGGGTCTTTGTTGACAGAACTAGGGAATTTCTTGCGATATATAAAAGCCTGAAAGAGAAATGTATTTATGTGTTTGTACTACTCCCTAAGGTGGTTCAGATTGTCTCGTTAAAAATAGTCTCATCAAATCTTATTTACCTATTTTGTGCGAACTTTGTTGAGTAAGCAATTTTTTTGCGCTGTCTTTGCTATGGTCGACTTGTCAACGAATTGGCGCGAAGCGCAAGATTGTCAGTCATCGCGGTGTAAGGCGAGTGAAGGAAAGTGGCGGCAAGTGCGAAAAGTGGGGGAGAAGTACGCGCCATCATCGGCCGCTTTCTGCCCGGAGGTGTTTTTTCTTTCCGGACCGCGACGGTCATGTTATTGTAAAAACATGGTCCCTAACGAAAGTAGCTGGTGACCCCTGGTCTAGAGTCTAAAGTATGCACAACTTCGTTAAGTTAAAACGAGAGCAAAAAGCTCGCACCCAAGTACCAAAGACCATTGTCCTAGTGGCTCCTCTGCGGTACGATCATGAGGACCAAAAACAACATTTCCCTGGGTATATGCCACGACGGGTATTGAATTACATTGGCCACACAAGATCTTCGTTCGCAACAGACAAAGGGTACTTGGCTAATCATAGTGAGATGCGTGATGTGTATGTCCGAGCAGAGTGAACTCCACGGAAGTCGGTTCAGTTGACTGCTAAGTACAGTAGGGATCAGGCAACGCCGAACCTACTATTCCCGACTTAAAAGGTCAAGGGTACAGAGTTGGGTCGCACAGCGTACAATGGCCCATGATGCTCAAATCCAGGAATCTGTAGGGTTGCCTACCAGGGGATCCCACAACCACCATGCGATGGTACGTGTACCAAGACGGGCCGGATTGGAGGGATTGTCTCACGTCGTTCATATGCATTTCCAAAGCTCATCCTTGATTTCTTCGTCACTGGCTGCGACTCATCAAAACGACTTCCGTGAAGTCTACTCTGCTCGGAGACGAAATTTAAAAAATTAGCTAAAGCTAGAAGAGTTCCCATCAATAATGTAATGACGGATATTTGTCGATTAAACAAAAAACTGGAGAGCCAAAAACGCTGATCCTAAGAAGACTTTTTGTTCAGGAACGCTGAACTAATATATTTGTCAGCCCTGGCCAAAAATATTTTAACAGGGCCGATCTGAAATTTGCCAAGGATCTCAAAAGACTTATTTTGGTTAAATGAAACTAATTAAAAAGATTTCCCATGCACCTTTTGTCACAAAACCTATACTGTCTGTCTAGAATAAAATTAGAATTTTATAAAAACTTTAAAATTTGTGAACCAACAATATCTTTCCAGTAAATGTGTATTTTTACATATGCTATTAACTAGTTATTTATGATACATTCTCTACATTTTAGATTTATAAGTCAATTTTAAATAAAAATTTTACATTTTTGAAAGTTTCAATGCTTACTTGATTTTTTAAGTTATTTTAAATATTGTATCTATGATTATTTATTTATTATATTCCTACCTTTAAACCGATCGCAAATAAAGTGATATCGTTAGATAAGTGAAAAATTTTCCTTTTTAAACGTGCTTTTCTAAAAAGGTTGCCATTTGAAAAATGACAGTTAGGCACGAAAATGTCAATTTTCAAACTTGTTTTATTCCTCTTTTATACTAGTCACTTAAACTTTAAGATTTTAATAATGTTTAGAGTTGAATGTACGTAGGGTGTTCGAAAAGTTTTGAGATATACGTACATTTTTTCGATTTTTTCAAAATAATTTCCACCACATTGAATACACTTTTCCATTCTAACAAACCAGTCACTGAGCTTTTCACTTTTCATTTGAAATTTTAGCGAATATTTTATCCCAGGCCTCCAGTAGCGCGTCTTTAGTTTTAAACTTTTGTCCTTTCAGTTGGCTCTTGAAAAAGGAAAAACCCTTTGTCACACGGCGCCAAGTCGGGGCTATAAGGCGGATGTTTTAAAAGTCTCAAGCCTGCATCTGTCAAAAATTGACTGGTAAGTTCATCTCGATGAGGTCAGGCATTGTCATGATGAAGGTACCAGCTAGCGAGTTGCGAGTTTGGGCGAATCACTCTTAACTTTTCTATAAGTTTTGAAAGGCATACTGTAGTGTACCAGAGAGCATTTACGGTCTTCTGTTCTCGAAGCAAACCACGTTTAATTATTCCTCTTGAACCAAAGAAAACAACTATCATTATTTTTTTATAGAACTTGATTTGCGAACTTCGGTCGGAGTTTCTTTACCTTTGAAAACCCATATCTTATTCTGTGGTTTAGTTGGGACGTCGTCATAATAAAGATAAGTTTCATCTCCCGTGACGATCGACACTATGTCTTTAGATTTACCCTTCAGGAATTTGGACATCATTTTTTTACACCAATTCACTCTTTGTGTCTGCTGCTCGGGAGTTAACTTGTATGGAACCCATAGAGTACAAATTTTTCTAAAACCCAAGTGCTCATGTATGATCGTGTGTAATGTTGCTAAACTAATGTTCAATGTCACTTCTAACTGTCGATAGGTAATTCGTCGGTTTGTTTTTATAGCTTTTTGGACGGCAGATATGTTTTCTGGGGTAACTACTTCACACGGTCGACCTGCGCGTGAGGCGTCTTCAAGCGAAAACGAGCCCCGCTGAAATTGTTTGTACCATCTGCATAGGGTCGCACGAGATGGACAGTCATCACCAAGTATAGGCTTCATTTCTTCTAAACACTGTTCTTAAGATAACCTAAGTGAAAAGTTGTATTTCAAAATTGCACGACACTCGATAGTCGTCCACGACGCCATTGCGCTAAAATCGCTGGACACGAACTGGCGCAAAACTGATAGTTTACTAATAACTATATAGGACTACGACATGTCATGACATGTACAAACAAAAAACATCAATTTTACTTTTCTGCACCGTTTAGTTACAAAGTATCTCAAAACTTTCTGAACACCCTACGTATTTATGACAATAAAGGAATAATAATAATAATAATTATTATTATTATCTTTTGAATAATTTGCGTCCAATCATGGCCACCTAGATGCAATTTCAAAAATGGCTCCAAAAATATCTAGTAGGTTCAAAAACTTTTTAAAATGTCATATTCTAATTTAAAATTGTCTTAGGAATCCAAAAATAATTAAATATACAGGGTGTTCTATTTAAACATATAAAATTAAAGCAATTTCCGGTTAAACCAGTAATGACTGAAAACTGAAAACTATGCGAAAAATCTCCTTTTCTCATACCATTTATGTATACTAAGTCTCGTTTAAATATGTCCAATATTCTAAGAATTATGGCTTGTCTTAGAAATTGATTGACACCCGGTATAGGACTGCCAAGATTATGAATAAAACTTTTATTAATAAATAACTAGAGATATTACCACACAACTTAAAAAGGAAAACATTATAAACGTTTAAATTTTACTGGGCACAAATATCTTTTTAATTGCTAAGTGCAATATGCCGTGATGTACGGCATTTGTTTATTTGCTCCAACGATCCGAACATCTCTTATCGCTTTTATGATTTATGAGCCGATTTCATACTTTGACACAAAAAGTTTTAATGAGATTTTGGTTTACGGCTGTAGATGAATATGGGTTGCGTTAGGAAAGAAGATAATGACCTATGTAATCTATTATGGGTAATAAATAATTTACACGGAAACGACTTTTTTACAGCCCTGACAAAAATAGTCATAGAAACATTAAAAAAAGATACCTAGGTATAAAGATAAAGATGTAAACATTAAAACATAAAAATTTCGACAGTTAGAATAAGAATTCCTGCTCTTCATGTCACTTCCCAGAACCTTCTCTATTGACGCGACTGCCTCACAGAACTTATGAATGTGGCTGTACCGGAACCATTGTGAATAACACAAACATTAAAAGTCCTCATTCGAATGGTGCTTTTCATTACGGTATCAATGGTGCGATTATATTATCTTACCGTAGAATATCGAAAGTTGTTCTTTTTAGAGGACTGTTTCTTTTCGTGCTAATAACCATGGACCCGCTACATCCACTTTAATAACTTCTGTGAGGTAGGCGAAACGCGTTAGTCGAGAGGGCAAGCGCGCTACTTCAGTAGCAACGCTACATGTAACTGAAAATAAATAAATGAAGCAGGTTTTTAACACTTTTTCCTGCGAAAACCGCACATAACAATTTAATCTTAGCTTAGAAAAACTAATTTTCCATAAGCATTTATTATGCACATCAAAATTGCAATGACGTTTGAATGGTCACACCGGAGTTCGTCGTACAAATTGTACAAAAAAATCATATATAGTTCCCACAGGAGCCAAACACCCTGCTGCGGCCTCCCGGCTTGTCTGTCTACAGAACCTGAACAAGGACAAACTGTAGATAAATATAATGTATATATATATGTATTATATATGATGTAAGATACAAATAATTTATTAATAAAGCACTTTAAGTAGTAGTAGTAGTAGTAGTCGAGAGGGCTCTGGTTCTCTTAACTGTTAAAAAAGAAAAGTTTCTTTTGTATATTATTATAAAATTATTTACATTTTTTTAAAAGATTAAAGTGAAATGTTTTTAAAAACAAATAAAAACTTACTGTTAATGGTAATCAAACGGGCATTAAAACCTTTTTTTGCGCTAAGGCCTACCTAGTAGTTTTAATTTAAAGCTCTTGAATTTTTGTAGTGATCCGTCAATTTTAAACATTAATCTATTTACATATTTTGTGAAATAAAATAATACGAACCACCTTTAAGCCATTCTATAGAGTGGAACATTATGTTAATAAAACACTTTCACCATATAAAATTCAAAATCATTAAAATTCACAGACACAAAACGTCAACTTACCAAACATCGTCCGTCATCCAATGACCTAAAAACTTCTTATATCGCTGGAATCCATCCATTTAAAGTAATACAAAAACCTTTTTCCCCTAGAAAATGCGCTCGACACCTGCTCTACCCACCCTTGAAAGCAATTTATTACGGAACTCCCTTTAAGTCCTTTTAAAGCCGACTGCTGCCTTCCCTTTGACTCGCAGAGTTACCCTCATACGAATAAGGAGGGTGGTAGGTGCATGAATTGCGGAATTTTTCGCATCGCGTAACCCTCAACTAGCCTAGAGAACGCTGATAGATCCGACTGCCATGTTGCCGGACTTCTTGCTGGTTTATTCGTATTTTAGAAATTTAAAGGATACTTTAGAAATTAAAGTCTGTGACGGATATTTATTTGGGTGATTCATTTCCACAAAAATTTTTCTTTTTTTGATGCTCAAGCAACATTTTAATTTACATGTAGAAAAAATCGTACCAAGTTTGTGCTTTTAATACTATAATATAAATTAAATATTTTTCGGTTAAAATATACAAAAATTTAAATAAAATTTCATTTGTTTAATTGTTTATAAAAATTGCTGTTTAAAAAATGTCTCACCAAGATACAAGCTGGCATCAAGTATCGGCGTTATCAGCAGTATTTATTCTAAACATGATTTCAAAAAAAAATCCATGAGAATACTTTTTGATACATTGGCGCCCGTACCTCCTAGGCTACAGCAGGCAACTAGATTCTTAAAATAAATAAAAACAACTTCATATTTTTTGAAACATCCTGTGTAAAAAAAATTAGAACATTAAAATACCCTAGATAAAGCGTGTACAAATGGAGTATACCACATGGAAACTAGCACTACTGATAAGTAATCTTTTATTAAAACATATTTATACTATTTATCGCTTAAGTATTGTTAAATGTTTGTTATTACTTCTGAGAAATTTAGTTAGAAAAATAATTGGTTTTTTAGACCAAATAATCCCACATTTAGGATGTATTTCTTGTGACTTCTTCCATCTTATTTTACGTAAAATACTTCAGCGTCTAGCGGCTGATTTAAATAAACAAGTTCTTTTATTCTCGCATAAAGATCAAAGACAGCGCTCTTAAATTTTTCGCTCAACGCTGGCCGCTTACGCTGACGCTTAGTATCGTGTCTGAGGCCTAAGAAGCCGTTTTTCCTTCAAATAAAATTTAGCTCGATGCGTCAAATAAATTTGATTATGTCAAAATAAATATACAAAGTAACTAATAACAGCTGCATAAATAATATAATATTTTCATTACACTGCCACACACCTATATTACAACATAAACGCGATAAATATTAAATTCGGTCCTTGAGCAAACATTTTTATTGTTTGTTATAAGTAAACACCGAGATTAGATTAATTATACAAATACAATTATAAAAGGTTACATTATATACAATCACACTTGATAGCATAAAAAATGTTAATTACTACCTGCTTCATTCGATACACACTGTTCAAAGTCATCTGAAGGTCAAACGTGACTGGAAGTGTTTTTAATATGCTATTTTATTAAATTATCATACATTTATGATGAGTCTGTTCTTTTTAAGGAAAATTCTGACACAGGTAAGGAGCCTAGTATTATATTAATTATACAGGGTGTTCCAAAAATAATCAAGTCAATTTAGTTATACGTGAATTTGAGACTTAGGTGACATTATGTAAGTTAACCCAAGATTACCGACCGGTAAATAGCGGTTTGACAGCGGTAATCGGTAAAAGCGGTTCGTGTTGGTACGCTTAGGTTTATGTAAATTAGTATTTTGTCATGAAACCAATTGTGTATTTGATTTTTTTTCATAGTTTTAATAAAACTTTTATTTAGTCCTAGCTAGATTAAAATTGTTTGGTACAGTGGCGTCTCAGTCGGCACCACAGACTGACTTTCTTTGTACTTTTGTATTTTTTTCCGATCAAACAACCAAAAAATACTCCTCCTTGTTGTTATATATGTAAATATCTTTTAAAATGTGTTTTAAAGTGCCTTATTATTATTTTTTTTTAATCCAAGCTAAATTCAAATAGTGGCGTACGTTCTCTTATTAATAATATTAGCTTTGATGCCCACTAATTTTAATCTAGTTAGAGCTAAATATCGGCTAAAGAATTGTTTTTTCGGAACGAAGCAAGTCCGGACCTGTTTGTTAATAAGACCTTTTTTCTGTAAAACGATAAAAGGAATCACCCCTTGAAGTTTCGTACGGTAGTTAGAAAACAATGTATCTATAACGACATTATAACATAAAAAGGTCCAATACCCAATTAGGAATCCAAGGAAAACGAAAAACAAACCTTAAAGTATTTGCGTCTAGAGATAGCTCTTCCGCATAGCCGTGCGAACAGCGAAAGGCACTAGCAGTATTTTTGTCTCTCGCTCCGCCTACCGATTGGTTAAAGGAAAAAGCAAATTCTTCTGCGACCAATGAGCACGTTCTCAAGAATAAACCGAAGGCACCGAGGTGTTTCGATAGGTAACTGCGGTTGACAGTTAAGATCGAAAGCCTAGAAACCCCGTTTGTAAACCTTACCAGAACCAGGAAAACCCATATCTTGGTTAATTTACGGAACATGTCGCAGTTTGATCGGTAGTTTTGTTTTGGTAGACAGTTAAAACCGAAATTTTGAGAAACCGCGTATCATATTCTTATTAGATTTCAGAAATTTAAAGGCTACAGAACAGGAACCAAAAAAACCTAAAATCATGGTTAACTTACGGAACATCACCAAATCATAAAGAGCGCCGAAATATTAATGTATAATACTGTTTTTTTCTAAATCTTTAAAAAAGTGTGATAATTTAATTTTTTGTGTCTTGTGTGTCGTCATATTCATCAATTTTAAAGTGTGAAATTTTGGGCGACCATCAATCTCAATAATGGATATAAATTACAAAAAAATAACTATTCTAAGAAAAAAAACTGTCCGTTATGGATCAGATTTTAAGAGAATAAAGTATCCTATAATTCACAAGTAAGCTAAAGTGTACTTTAACTCACTAATGACTTATACAAACCCGTGATTACAAACAAAATATATGACAACCACAACTTGCTTTAGAAAAAATTACAAACTTTCGTTGCTGGTGTTTACAATGACAAGTAATTTACAATGACAAGTAACAAACAATGGATGACGTTTTCTAATTACTTTCGGCTTTTTTAAAACCACTTCTACAAAAGTGTTGGATAAAATTTTGTATTAGATACGCGAGTTATTACATATTAGTCACTTAAGAAAACTTTTCTGGCGTGACTTATACGTGATACAACTCACTTATCTAATAAATAACGATTACCGACTGATCCAAAAATACGTCTTTTATTTTGTCAATTTATTTAGAGTAAAGGAATCAGTGATCAGCATTTATATAGAAAAATTTGGTTTACCCACTGACGAGGCGTACTTTAAAGGTCAAGTGGTAAAGAGTCACCAACTCTGTTTAGATGATTTTTCATCTATAACTCTTTCGTATATTAATACGACAGTTGAGAATCATTTCCATTTATGTTCTTACATTCTAGTTGCCCACTCCCGGTAAAACTTGATGCCGATTTCTGAATGATGCTTTTTAGTAGAGTATTAACGGTAAGATTACATAGGTCTTACTGTCAAACAACGAAGTTGTTCATATAAGAGACTCTTGCTTTTTTGTTACTCATCATGGACCCGGTACAGCCACTTTAATAAGTTCTAAAAGGCAGGTGAAACGGTGACGTCGGAACTGTGGACCAGATCATATAAAAAAACAATCGGGATTTTCTGCACTACCTTTGCCTTAAAACCCGTTTTAATAAAGGAATAAAAAATATATATTTAACTAACAATGACACCCCTATCTATAATCTGTCTTCGGTAGAAAATATTCGAGTTATACCATGTAACAAAACACCGAAAACCATATTTTAGGCAATTACGACACACCCTAAAAACGGTTAGTTAAACCTATATAAATATCGGTGTATCGGCATATCGGCAAATTTTGCCGATAATCGGTATCGACAAAATAACTATTTTATATTTATTTTAAGTAAAAACCACTTGCACAAAAATTGGCCATGATTTTTTGAAAGAATACATTACTGTTTTATGTTAATTTGAAAAATCAAGATAAAGTGGCTTTTGTGGCTTTTTATGATAATTAGGCGCTAAATTAAAAATATAGAGAAAAGTATACCTTTTACAGTTCATTATGCCTACAAAAACCCTAGTTTCGATTCAACCCATAAAGCAGTTTTTATTTTGTTTTATTCTATCTATTTGGGCGAAACTAGTCACTGAAGGGAATTTAGGTAAATGACCATGAATAGCAAGAGTTGTTTTCTTAACTGTCAAAAAGGGAGATATCTTTTCCGTATATCACCATAACTTGGGTTAGTTCTTACAAAGAACAAATAAAAAAATTGCATATCTTTCTAGGTAAAAATATTTTACTATTATTTTTTTTAATTAATAATCGTTGTTTGTCCTTAGCAATAAGTTTACACGAATAGGTTAGGAATCACCCTGTATAGGTAGAACTTAGCAAGCCACTACCCTCCGAATCTTCTTTTAACATACATATGTATATAATTCCATTTAAAAGTTCATGAAGGACGTCCCTGAGCTCGCAATGGCAGGCAGACATCCAGCTAAACAGGTTTCCCGGGCAACAGTTAGCGCTCTACAGCACGGTCCCGAGGTCACGTCAAGGGATGGTGCGGGAAGTGAGGCAAGCAGGGTGGAAGCGAAATTCCCGTCGTCAGCACGTGTATGGCGTGGGTGGCGCCCCTAATATCGAGGCGGGGTTGCCAGGTTAGGCGATGTTGTTATTTCATTTTCATGTTTTTGTGTTTGTTTTCATAGGCTTTTTCGGCTTGAAAAGGTAATTACGAAGAGATTTATTCGAAAACAAGCATGGTGGCGAGTGCTTTTAATGAAATTAGTTTTGTAAAATTTTATTTACTGTCACAAATAATGTAATTATTATATTTAATTAAAATTAACAAAATGATTATATTATATATTTAACAATTTTAGGGGTTTATGTGTAAGATTGTAATATCTACAACTAACCTAACTTAATTTTAACTAAGTTGGTCTATATCCTCCTGGAGTATTTAATTTCAACAAATTATGTGTAAGTGTTGCCCGAAGTTTAAGGGTCAAGCTGTAAGTTCAACAATCTGCAAACAAGGATTTCCCTACTTATTTGGTTGGAAAGATATCAGCCATAATATGCAGTTATTTGATGTTGATCCATGAAGTCTACGGTTGATTTGGCCACATATCTATATATCTATATCTTGTTGAAATGGGATCGTTTCATGAAGGGCCGTAATATATTATTTAATAAAGAGTAGAGGTCTCCTCCCAAAATATTCCATTTGACCACACCCAAACTGCGAGTTATACCTTGTACCACGTCGCCTTTCTACCAGTGTATAATGGTAGGTATGATAAACAAAGGAATATCAGCTGGTTTTATTTTTGATTCCACAAAATTCGGTTTCTTTGCTATTACAATACATATTTGTAAAAACAATTTCTAGGATTTGAGTTCATACCTGGACATACATAATTGCATATCAACACTTCAGTCTTTATTACTATTGTCTACAATGATAAGGCCACATAACAAACTACGTATTTGGTTATAGACTGGTTCATCCGTTTTTAATATCTAAGGAAAGGAAAATACCAGCCTTATGATTCATAGAAAATTCTTATTTGAACAAATAACACTTAATTGTTTATGTGAAGTAAAATCAACAAGAATTATATTAAGTAATGTATTCTAAAACAACTAGCCTAGAAATTATACACATATTAAATATCACGCAACACGCAAATACTTTTATATAAAAACTATATACCTCATTACTAGTTAAAATTGCGCAAATTGCAGTGTTCTCAATAATCCACTTCCTTTTAAGTACTTTAACTATTAACATTTAATTGCTTAGTGTATCGAGTAAAAACAATGAGCCCTCACTCAAATACTTCATAAAGGTCATATACTTGCGAAAAATTAATACCACAAAGGAGACAAAAACCCCATAATTACAGCATCAGTTTTAACAACGGTTTAATTTTGCAAACGCCCTTTTAAACTTCTCTGTTTAATTGGAAAAGTTTCAAATTGGCTTTCCTCTGAAGTTTTATAATTTTTACTCGAGAAAAGTTTGGTTGTTATTCATTTTAATTTGAGACTTTAATCGTAATCACAATTTTACTTACAAAGTGGCAAGTGTTTTGGCTCTTTAGTTATCTTTCTGATCGACGTATATCAGTTATTGGGGATGGCCACTCTTCAAGCTTTTACCAAGTAAATGCTGGAGTGCCTCTGGACTCAGTACTGGCACCAATATTGTTTTGTGTTTATATCAACGACCTTTTCTCGTCCCCAACTAATTCCATTTATAGTTTCGCCGACGATAGTACCCTTCACTTCAGTTTCCTAAACAAATCTCTAAACCTGATTTGGAAAGCAAACGTAAAGCAATGCGCCAAAAATCTCGTTAATTCTAATATATCCAAAACACAATCATGTTCCTTGTCGCATAAAAGTAATTAAATATTCATCCTCTACCTATGAGTGGCCAAGTTTTACAGAACAAAAACACCTTCAATCTTGTGGACGTCACACTTGAGAATAACCTTAACTGGCATAAACACATTTTGTTTATAGCCACGGCAACTTCATAAAAGCTTGGATTTCTCTTTAAATGTATGTTTCCCCTCCTAATTTATACACTTTGTATGTGCCCCAAATCCGATCTCCATTAGAATATTGTTCTCATATTTGGGGCATAGCGTCCTCCACAATCTTTAGCATTTTTTATTCCATTCAAAGAAGAACTTTTCGCCTCATTAATAATCTTTCTTACAGAATGGCTTTTCTCTCTTCCCCATCGTCGAGCTGTGGGGAATTTATCACTTTTTTATAGATACTTACTTGGATTCTGGTATGAATAATTGTCCAGTAAAATTCCTTCACTCAACAAAGAACCTCGTGGTGCCTCACGTATGCATCCCTATACGGTCCAACTAGATAGGCTCCGAACTTTCCACTTTGTTCGTTATTTTATCCCTAGAGTTTCTAGAATGTGGAACATACTGCCCGCGGAGGTCTTTTCTTCCCCCCAAAATCTTCAATTTTATTGTAGTTCAAGTTCTGTGTCAACAAACTTCCTCTTACCTCGCTCAAGACACCCACAGTGTTAGTATTTAGGCTTTTAGCGTTCGTTGATTTTTCAAAGAAAAAAATCGTAAATTTTAAATGATCCAAAATAACTCCCTTATGATGATGTCTGATACATAAAATTTACCATAAATTATCTAAAGGACAATTTTAATAGCAATATGCGTAGATTCGACCCCAAGAAAACTTAAAAGCTATCAGCATATATGAAACATTTTAGTTAAACACATTATTGTTAACTCTTCCAAATACGTTTTTAGTATCTACTGCAACCGTCTGAGGTTGTTTAATTCAATTTATTTGCTTTAATGATGTGAAACGATATTCTGATATACATATATCAGAATATCTTTGACTGAAATTAAAATACTTTACATCTGCATTGTTAAATAAATTATAAAAATTATCCTTTATTAGAGGCTTTACAAAATATAACAATGAATCATATTTCTTCTTAAGGTTACAACTCTTCAAAATGCGCTCTGTCCGATTTAATATTTAAACAGGAAATTATTAAATACCACAAATTTAACGCCCCTGATTAATATTTTACTTATATGTAGAGTCAAGAAACTACTTCTTCATAATGTTTTAACATAGCCATATTTTAAAACACTTTAATTTAGTAATATTGTGTTTTTTTTACTTTTATTGTTTCAAATATTCGGTGAAAAAACAAAAAGGTTAGCACTCTTAAAAGATAGGCGCGCTTGTGGCTGCTCCGGTTGTAACGGCAGCGTCGATCTCCGGAGTTAAGCAGTGAAGTGCGCGCCCATAACTTAGATGGGTGACCGGCGTTGTCGGTTTTGGGCAACGGCACGCGGTGTTCTGCTCGGGGGTGAACGAACGGACCGAGCAACAACCATCCAAGTTATGGAATGAATGGTGTGTGAATGGGAAGGAGTAGGGGTCAAGGTACAATAAGCCTTCAGGCTGCAGTGCACCACCTAGGGGGCGGTCGTCGGACCTGGGTGGGATGACCCCGAAAGGGCGAAAAAAAACTCTTAAAAGATAAATAAATACTGTTTGTTGTCTATTTTGAGATAAATTCGAAACTGTCAAATTTAATTGGTTTATTTGGCCACCTGACCTTTATTAAAATTTAACTAAGCCAATTAAATTCAGGAAAATAATTTTGGGCTTCAATAAAATTTAGGCTTTCTGAAACTATCCGGCTGTATTTATTATATGTTTATGACAGTTAAGGATATTGTCTGGAGCGGCTAATTCAAGCTCAATGAGTAAAGAACAGTGTTGCCGCATTTCAACATGTCGATAGTCGGCTTTGTTGGTTGCATATTCTTTTTGAATTTGCGCCAGAGAAAGCGTAGGAAAAACGACAAGTCTTTTTCACTGGTCTTTTCCGAATGTCCGAAAATGCTTTTTTGTCATAACTTTCCTACCACTCCAGATATTATCACAAAATTTGGTACAGTTCTTTTGACCATTACAATACATTTATTGCTTTAAAAGTTTTTAAAATTCTTATACCAGTGATGTTTAAACAAGATTTGAATTGATTTTTTTTTTAAAAAAGAACCCTACTGCTTCATCTTCGAATCAATATTATTTTTTAAAAATTATTTACTTTGGAGTAAATTTGATCCAACACTATTTTTTCGTATGACGAACGATTTTCGTTCAAAAAATAAAATCCATTTAATGCATGGCAAAATGCAAAATCTGATTTAACATACAAAACACCATGTGGTATGTTAAATTCGTTTTTGTCTTTTATTAAAAATTATAACTACTGTTTTGTTTAAATTATGGTATTTTAAGCTTCTAACCTTTTTTGAATACAAATTAGATAAAAATGAATTTTACATACAAAACACCATATCAGATTTTAGCGATTTAGACGTGCATTTAAATGGCTTTTATTTTTTTAAACGAAAACTGTTCGTCGTACTAAAAAAATAATAAAAAAATGGGAGACCAAATTAACTGCAAAGTAAATGATTATTTCAAAAATAATAATAATTCAAAGAAAAGGCAGTGGCGTAATATATGTTTTTTAATTCAATTCAAATTTAATTCGAACGCCACTAATAAATTTTTTAAATTTTACCCCAAAAATGTAATGTAATGGTCAAAAGAAGTGAACATTTGGTGATTATATCTGTAGAGGTAGAAGAGATATGACAAAAATGCATTTTTTTTTTAAACTTAAACACCCTGTAGTTTGGAAACGAAGCAATTATAATTTTCTGGCATTCTATATACAGTGTTAAAAGAAAAATATTAACTTAAAAATAACCCTGTATTTAGGGTATCTAACAGTTTTTAACGAGATTTTAAGTGCTAATTAATTCAGTATAAAATAAATTAAAATATATTAGATAATTTAAATTACATTAAAAATACATTTTTAACATATCTAACTGAATCCCCAGGGTAAAGATAAGAGAAGACTTTTTATAAAAATCTATTGAATAATTCATATTATACTCCCGGAAACTTCAGAAATTCAGTGTATGATTTTAAATCGATGGTTATAAAAAGACGAGATGTGAAATCAGACTGTGGGTTTCGATTCCATTCAATATATTATATTTTCATACTCCCTTCTTAGTTTGCAAATGATCTTTGTTTGCTTTCAAATTCCAGTCCAGAATCGTTAAGGGTGAAGTGAAATTGAATTGTGCCTGATCTTTAATAGAAAGTTTTCTTTGGTTATAGGCAAACAGCCCTTGAAGAGTTCTATGGAGTGTGAATATCAAGTTCATAAATGTTACACCATAGAGAAAAGTGACCAAATATGGAATACCATTTTGTTTTTTACACACAATAAAACACTTTTTGTAGTTATTATTAACAATCATATATTTTCTTTTTACTTTGTTAAAAATTCTTAGTTACATTAATTAATTTTAATAAGGATTTAAAAAATATATAAAATTTTAAAGGTAGCTAAATATGGAATAGGTATATACCCCAAATATAGAATACTATAACAGTAGACTGGGCCAAAAAAATCAAATTTTATTATTTTTTAAAATATATCGAAAATATTCTTTAGGGTGACAAAAGAAAATATCGGGAGGATTTGAGCCCTTAATAATTATATTTAGAGGTCCATCATCTTCGATTTAGTATAGCAGAATTTTTTAAACCCTTAAAAAGTTATAAGAAAGCAATAAAATAAAACGTTGTCACAGCGACCAAAGGGCTTGCTCTACTGGCATATTACCACTTCTACTCGCGAATGGGCATTTTTTTTTCCAGCAGCCAATTACGATTTATCGATGCCTTTAGAACCAAATACACTGGAATGGGTCGTTTTCATGGACCATGCCGTACTAAAGATTTTTTTAAATACAAAAAGTGAGAGATGGGACCTACATCAAATATAGACTAGAATACTAGATACTAATGGCTTAAAGACTTTAACAAAAAATATTTTGGAATTTGGGGATAATGGGCAAAACAAAATATCAACTTTGCAAATTCCAAAAAAAAAAATCTTTTTCAAAGTGTTTCTCTGTAGGCTAATAGCATATTGGTATCTATGTATAAAAAGTGAGGATATTAAAAGTACCCCCCCTCCGCTTTATCTTTTGAATGGGACAAGATTTATATATACAAAGTTTTGGTAAAAGTATTTAAGTAAAATTTGGTAAACGTTAAAGGATATAAACTATTTATTTAGGCGAAAAAACTATACAAGCCAATGCCACTAATACCGCAGTGTTTTTACACTATTTAAGCCAAATTTATACGATTTGAAGTCTCGAACGGCTGAATCGATTTTCAAGAACAAAGTAGCGTTAAGTAGAAAATTAAAGCGCCTTTAAATTGGGGCGTTACATGACCTCCTAACTATTAGAAAAAAATAGGTTGCCAGGTCCCCTAGGTACTAGGACACGTGACAAATAATTTTTATGCCAAAAAATAGTTAAGGTGACACCATTTTACCCAAATTTTACTCGATCTTAATTTCTTGTCCCATTCAAAACATAAAGGGGTGTGGCTCCGATGTTTAACTTTTTTAAATAAAATTAAAAATTCTCGGTAGTCTTGTTCATGAAACTACATAAATAGAATAAATTGCGATTTTTTTTTGATTTATTATTTATCGAATATTGAACCTTTGAAAAATTCCACCAAACATTTATTCAATGCGTGCTCAAAATTGCTTGTAATTTAATACCAATTTTTAATGAAATTCCCGGAACACTCAACGTCAACATAGTTAGGCGATAAATATTATAGGTTTTATTTAAAAAGTAATATATTTCGAATTGATATAAGCATATTTTAACATAAGAGGAACGATAATTATTTACCTAAATCGTAAGGAATAAATATTAAAGCAGATTGGATTATTTAAGTAGAAATCTTTAAAGTAAAATTATAATTTTTCGCAGCATTTAAAACAAAAGAATTTGGAATTTCTAAAAAATAAAATATTTCTGATAAGTATCAGTATAGTTTAAAGAATTATATATAAATATTGTCTTCTAAATATGTAAATAAACTTTTATGACAGACCCTTGATGTTAAAATAAGAACTTAAGCGAACTTAGTTTTTTCTTTAAAATAGTTTTGTTTAGCGGGCAGAAAGTGCAAACATTTTTAAATTGCTCTCGCCTAAAAATCCTAATATCATATACAGGTTCAGCTAAGTAAAAGGTATATAGGCTAGTAAAGCAACAACAAAGCGGGACCAATAGGATTTCGGTATTGTATCAATCTTTTTGTATTTAAATAGATCTCTTATTATTATTCAAGTAGGGTATCATGCTCTGCTAATGCAAAAGAAATACTGTAATATTATTATATATTTAACATACATATTACACATATTATACGTTTAAGTTGTTATAAAAATATAAATTTTGGCATTTCTGTCCACCTATCGACGCATTGTAAGATGGATCACCTTGTTTACATGCCGGAAATATTTATTTAATATCTACCTGTATGTACGTGTATTCTTCACGTGTTAAGCCGGTTACGGACATGCCAAGGCTTGGCAAATTTCCGCTTTGCCATATGTTTTGCATACACACGATGCGGGAACGTTTGAAGAAACGGACATTTGCGTAGCCTTGGCATGTCGTCTTTATCCGGCTTTCGACTGTGTCTTTTCCACGTATTGCCGTGAACATTTTCTACTAGCTGATGCTGTATAACTTTTAATGTGGAATGTACAACAAACAAACAAATTTCATTTTAGCACTATAAAAAAAGTACCTTTTGGCAACAAATCGAAAGGCGATGTTAAACTCTTTTTCTTGACAGCACACAGTAAAAAAAATACTACGAATTCTCTAAAACCAACCTTTTGTCGGCAATAATAAAGAAATTTGTTGATGAACCCGTATAAAGTGGTGCCGTTATTAATACAAGAAGTACTTGATTTTACAGAGCATAAAATAAATGTAATCTTTTTCATCGCGTATAATTAAAACGAAGAACCATTAACATAATAATCAGTAAACTGCAGCAAAAGAAAATTAATAGTTGAAACTGCAGCAGGACTATGAAATAAAAGAAGATGAAAAATATAAAGGAAACAAAAAATAGACCGAAGATAACCACTTTAACACAACACAAAGTAACGAAAGCCCAAGGTTCCATCCAGGTCATAAAACGAGACGCCGTCGTTTCCGTGCCAGCAAAGCGCTAGGAAACGGTTATATAAAACGCGGAGTTGTCACATTTTTAATAAAAAGTTCTATGCACATTTAAATCAGGCAATAAATTACGTACTTAAATGGCGCAAATGTTATAATAGGATTAAACTATTTTTAACTGGTATGTTAGTCCAACTGAATACCACCATATGCATGGTGTCTTTAATTTAATTGTTTTAAATTTTCATGTAAAGACCGTTTTTGTACGTACCTTCTTAGAGTGCGCAGGCTTCACATTTGACACCACGCATGCTCAAATGTTCTTGCCTGTTTCTACCAGAAACTGGTTGTTTCTGTCAGATTAACTTTTTTATGTGTTTTCTTTAATTTGTAACATAAGTGGCTTTACTACCAATCTCAAGCAGATATGGTTTAGCAAGTCTACGAAAAACTTAGCAACATTATTTAACAATTTTTTGTGTCCATGTCACTGATGTTTTTTCCACCATCTACCGGATTTTTGATTTATAAAGCTTTTAACGACCGTTAAAAAATACTTCAAGACATTTCACAAGAATGGTGATGATCTTAACACCCATGCTTGGCCTATACACGTCGTGACAGCTCGATAGGTTTAAATTACCGTTCAGTTTTTGACAACTGCCGGTAGAGACTAGAGAAAAAATGCCTGCACGTAAATAAACAAACGGATAGGATAATCCAATCGGTTTGCTTTGTTGTTGCGTCGATCCGTCTGCTTTCCAAGCATTGGCAAATATCGTGTTAAAATGCTTGTCGTACAACCCAACTTTTTCTGGAGTAAATATTTAAACATAAACTAGCTTTGAGCTGGTTTCATAGACGGTAAGTGCTGAGAATGTTCTTGCATTGTATTTTTATTGTCCAGTAATGCGCTGTTACACGTTGCCGCTAATTTTATACCCAACTGGTCTCCATGAACCACAACCCAAATGTTCATATGGAATAATGTTACATGAAAAAAGCGCACATTTTATATGACAACTAGCTATGATTCCCGGCTTCGCTCGGGAGTTTATATGAGACCCAAATAACCGTTGTTCTGAATGAAGTTCAAATACTCGACAACAGATGGCGCCACTACACTTACTTTCTAGATGATTCCAAAAATTTTCAGAACTTTGTGTCTCCGCCAATTTGTCAAGAATGAGTGATAATATTTTACATTTTTGCCACCCACAACCACCCACTTCCACCCACCCCGACCAAACTCCCTTACTCACAATGGGAGACCAAGGGGTATTTGTAACCCCGACGGGAAGTCGATCGGAGTTGCGGATGATAGCGAAAATCGTGGACACACGAACGTACATTAGCATTTTATATAATATATTAGATTAATTTTAAAATCTGGTCCCGTATTTAGATATTATGGTTTAAAAGACACTTATTCCCAAATGAACGGTTTTGCACTAATG